>JAGKTI010003821.1:0-21376 GCA_018397915.1 Birgus latro
TCTCACTCTTGATCTGTGTCCTTCCATCAAGGTCCAAGCTTCACTTCTGTACGTTAGGGTTGGTATCACAATACAGTACTGTCATGCAGTGACCATTTTACTTCCATTTTCATTTCCCTGTTCCTTTTCACTACTTTCAAACAACCAGCAAACTTTCTTCCCTGTTGTACCCTTTCAAGCACTTCACCCTCTAAATTTCTATCCTTACTCATCACACTACCAAATACTTAAACGCATTCACATTTTCCATTTCCTCCTTATCCAGCCCCACTGCATTCAGTGGCTTCATTACTCTCGAATACCACAACTTTACTTTTCCCTACCATCACCTCAAGATTCCGTTTCTTACACATTCTCCCAAACTCGTTGTCAAGCCTTGCAGTTCCCCATTGTCTTCACTTAACAATACATTATCATCTGCAAGCAACAGTACAGGGATTATCCAAACACTGCCCTCTCTCATTAGGGTTGCTTCAGCATCCACTGCCATACCTTGTACCTCTTTTATAACCCCATCCATATACAGATTGAACAGCCATGGGGACATGACACATCCCTGTTTCAATCCAACATTCAGATAGAAAAAATTATTCAGTTTACTGTCCACACGCACTTAAGCCTTAGCTCCCTTATGTATACTCTTCACGGCATTCAGCAACTTTCCATTTGCTCCATATATTCTTGATACTTTCCACATTCCTTGTATATCCACCCTGTCATCTTTCTCCAAATCCATGAAGGCCACATACAACTTCTTTCCCTTGTCTAGAAACTTTTCCACTAAAGACCCAAGAATGAATATCCAATCTACACAACCTCTTCCCTTCCTAAAACCTCCCTGTTCTTCTCCAACTAACTCCTCTGTTATTTCCCTAACTCTGTCAATAAGTATTCTACCATATACTTTTCCTATTACACTAAGAAAACAAATGCCCCTGTGATTGCCACTCACTTCTTTTCTCCCTTGTCCTTTGTACAGGGGAATAATAATACCTGACTTCCAATCCTCCGAGACTCTGCTTTCCTCCCAGGCCAATCTGCACATCTTCCACATCCATTCTACTACTATCTCTCCCCCATGCTTCAGCATTTCACCACACATTCCATCAATTCCTGGGGCTTTCCCCATTCTTTCTTCATTACTTCTGCTACTTCCATCCTACTAATTTCTTCCTCTCTTCTCACCTCCCTCCTCTTCCCAGCCATTCCCCAGCCACTTATACTCACATTACTCTCATTCTCTATGTACAACAATTCCTTAAAGTGTTCTCTCCATCTGCTCACTTTTTCTCCCTTCTCCACTAGCAATCTACCATTTTTATCTTTCACTCCTCGACTAACTTCTTTATCATCCTGTTTAACTCATTTTACCTCTTTCCACAACATTTTCTTACATTCCCTCCACATTACACTCAAATTCCTTCCAAATTCTTTATCCACTCCCTTCTTACTCTCTTTTACAAATCTTTCCACCTCTCTCTTCCTCTCCACACATACGTCTCTCTTCTGTCTCTCAACTTCCTCCACGCCCGTTTCTCAGCCACACACTATATGCTCTCTTCTTTTGCGACACAGCCTGTATCACCTCTTCATTCGACCATGCTGTACCTTGTACCCCCATATGTCTTCTCTTCACCCCACACACCACCTCACATGCTGCACAGATTTCTTCAGTGAATATCTTGCACGCACCTTCCACGTCCCCTGTCTGCTCAGAATCATATTTACACAATCTTTCCTCCACTTCTCATACATTCTGCCTTTTTTCCATCCTCTGCAACCTTTCTACCCTCCTTGTATGGACTACTTCCTCCTGTCCTTCCCTTCTCCTACTCCTCCATTTCATCACCATCAAGTGGTGGTCAGAAAGTCCATTCCCCCAACCTTTGTATGCTCTTGCATCCAGCACAAACCTTCTATCATCCACGCACATAATCAGTCATTGCCTTCCATTTATTCATTTCACCATGCACTCACCCTTCTCATCACTCGCCACGTATACCTGTGGATCATTTTGTGTCTAAAGAGGGTATTGGCTATCACGAACTCGCTCCCTGCACATGTGTCAACTAGAGCACTGCCATTCTCACTCACTTCTGCAGGCACACCCCACGCTGCAACTACTCCATCGACCTTCACATTCCTTACTTTCCCATTCGTATCTCTAGTCAAAAACACTATTTCATTCCTTTCAAACTTTTCCATGCATGCTTCCACATTTGCCCAGAACTCTTTCACTCTGCTTGCACAATCTTTCGTTGGCGCCTACACCCACACACACCCGCACACATTTCAGTCTTACACAATCCTTGAGCTGACGGATCTATACTCTCTTATATTCTTCCTCCATCTCTTGCACACAAGACACACTCCTTCTTTTGCCCTCTCATTCTCACCTACTCCCGCACATACGCCCCATCCATACTCCCATTCTCTCACAGTCTCACCTCTCCATTTTGTCTCAGTTATTCCACACACATCCATTTTTGCACCCTCAAGCACCTGGACAGTCTCTCCCTCTTTCACCTCATCATTCGCACCTTTTACATTCCATGTCCTTTATTCAGTCCTTAATCGTCACCTGTTGGTCAGTCCTGGTCTGAGGCTTTTTGTTCGTATTTTCAGTGAGTTGTTTTCCGGGGAGGGGCACTAACCCTCTGCCAACCCACTTGTTATCACGTAGGGAACACGTATTGGTTTGTTATAAGGTTACCATCCAGCATTGTAAATGATTTCCTGGTTTACAGGAAATAATTTGGCCTGCCATTCAGTGTAGAGCTACCCTAAAATAGAGTACCGCAACACTAAATGGGTGGATGATGGGCGCCCCCCACCTGCCATTTTTGAGTGGTTCAAAAAAAAAATAATAATAAAGTCAGTCAGTGTGTTATGATACCCAGCTGATATTTTCCTTCATCTCCATTGCTATCCTAACGCAGCATTGAAACGATGCATATGTATGATGGCAGAAAAAAAAGACTTCAAAGCTACTTATGAAGGCTGTATCATCCTTATTAGTGTGCGAGGCAGTGCTGCCAGATACAGGGAAATTTCCCTGTTTTAGGGAAATTCATGTCTCTACAGGGAAACAGGGAAGAAAATTCAAAATGCACAAAAATCTAGGGAAATTTGAAAGATACTGGACGGACGAGAACGATACGGCTGTGATGCCACGAACCACACTTCATTTGATTCGGATAATAGACAAAATTGTGTGTGTGTGTGTGTGTGTGTGTGTGTGTGTGTGTGTGTGTGTCAAGACCAGTACATGCAATTCTGCTTAAATTCTCTAAAGTAAGAGAAAGAGAGAGGGTGGGATGGGGGTTGTGGTAACTGGCAACACAACCGTATCGTTCTCGTCCGTCCAGTACGTGTCCTCCTCATGCATACCGTGATTCCAAATTTTTATTCAGTCCTGAATAAAACCTAGTGGCGTTTGGAAGTCTCCCACCTATTTCAGTTACTGTTGTAATTTGTAGTCATGTCTACTCCTCCAGCAAAGCGTAAAAGGCAGCCTTACACCCAGAAATGCATGAAAAATGGGAAAATGACCCCAAATTTAAAAGCTGGCTGACAAGAAGTAGTAAAGACCCTCTGTATTTCCACTGCAAATTTTGTAATTCTGATGGAAAAGCTGGCAAATCTGAAATAGAGAAACATGCTGCAGGGGCCAAGCATAAGAAGATTGTGGAGAGTGCTAAATGTACAGTTAGTGTACTTGATATGCCAAGTGTCAGTGGAGAAAGACATGCAGAAAGAAAAGTGAAAGAATCTGAAATACGATTAGCTGCAGTCGTAAGTGAACTTAACCTTCCATTTTCGGTTGCTGATAAACTTGTTCCAGCTATACAAGCAATATGTCCAGATTCAGATGTGGCAAAGAAACTCAAGTGTGGTAAAACAAAATGTGCAGCTATTGTGAAAAATGTCCTTGGTCAAAAGATGAAAAACGACTTAATCAATCTTCTTAGAGAAAATTGTTTCTCTCTTATAGTAGATGAGTCAACAGACCGGGGCTGCATGAAACATCTTGCCCTTGTTGCACGAGTTACCACCCCAGAAGGTATCAAGGATTCATTCTTATCACTTGTGCCCTTAGAAAATGCCACCGCTGAAATCCTGTATGAAAGTGTTAAGTCTGTGTTTGATGATGCAAGTGTCCCCTACAAACAAAACATGATAGGGTTTGCTGCAGATGCGGTTAGTGTAATGATGGGAGTTCGCCATTCACTCTCACCAATGTTAAAGAATAACATACGCAATCTTTTCATAATGAAATGCATGTCATTCATCTGTGTGCTTCATATGCATGAAAAAAATTGCCAAGATGGGTTGAAGATATGACCCGTGACATTTATAACTACTTCTTGTCACCAAAGCAGACAGCAGCCTATAAAGACTTCCAGGAGATTGCCAATGTGAAACCCCACAAACTGTTGCACCCCTGTCAGACAAGATGGTTATCCCTGCATAGTGCTGTAAAACGGTTGCTTGAACAGCTTCCAGCACTGAAGCTATTTTTCACTCAAGCAGTCTTGGAAGATAGACTCCTGTCAGCTGAATCTATTCTTCAGAAACTTCATGACTCATTTTCTAAGCTTTACTTAGGATTTCTTGATTATGTTTTACCCATATTTAGTGACCTGAACAAAGAGATGCAGACTGAGAATCCAAAGATTTATACACTGCACAGCAGAGTCTCTGCAGTCTTGCATACCATACTTGAGTGCTACATGAAACCACGCATCTTAGAATCCACACCATTATCAGCTGTCAGTGTGAGAGACCCAGCCAATTTTCTTCCACTGGAAGAGGTTTATCTTGGAGGTCGAGTAACTGTATCACTCCAAGCATGCCAAAACCTGGACAAACAGCTACTGGATGCTTGTAGATTAAGATGTCTGGACTTCTACATAGAAGGAGCCTCTCAAATTTTGCAGAGGTTTAATTTGAAGGACCCAGTACTCACAAGTCTCAAAGCTTTAGACCCACAAAGTGTACTGATGAAAACTGTCCAATCTATTGCCCCCTTAGCGGCTCATTTCCCAAACTTAGTGCCTGGAAGTGACATGAGATAGCCAGTGAGTGGCGGTTACTCAGAAACACTGAACTGAATGTAAAACCTGATATAAGTGCTAACAATTTCTGGCAAAAAGTTGGTGACTTCAAAAAAGGGGATGATACACCATTGTTCCCACGTGTTGGAAATCTAATGAAAAAACTGCTGTGTTTGCCACATTCAAATTCCAGTGTTGAAAGGCTATTTTCTCAAGTGAATCTGATGAAAACCAAAGTTAGAGATTCACTGAACACAGAAACATTAAATGGAATGCTTCATGCCAGGAAAACTTTTGAAACTTCATCTGCTTACAATTTTGAAATAACACCATTCCACTTGGAGCTTATGACAGCGGACATGTGTAAAACTAGTGATTTGCAACAAGAATAGCTGGCGTTTTAAGGTATGTAATAAACAATAAGAGTTTACCTTCATAAGATTATGGGAATGTATATACAGTATAACAACATAAAGGTAACGGGGAAATAAAGGGCTAAACAGGGAAATTTTGTAGGTGAATCTAGAGAATTTTGGGTAGCTCGATCTAGCAGCACTGGTGTGAGGTCTTTCCTGAACTGAATAAAACCGTCTTGTGTTACCATAACTTGAACAGAATACAAGACAGTACTCTAAATATCAGTCTATACCCAGACGCCTCAATCCCGTAAGGGGTGGCCACACACAAATCGCCTCCATGAGCCAAGGAGGTTTAAATGCTGGAGGTGGCATGGGCCGCTGAGCTTGAAGCCACCGGTCGCCTCTGGCGGCCATATTGCTTCGGGCAAGTGTCGCGCCTGACAGATGGGAGGGGCCAAATTACAGGTCAGTCAAGGCTCACACTCTGGTAATAAACTCAGAACTGCACATATAGAATGGTTTGAAAGGAAAATGAACGTGAAATTAGCAGCGCTTCTGCTAAGTGAGTCTGTCGCCACGTCTCTGCAATTCTGTCTTGATGAAAAGTTCAGTGAATTTACGGGCTGTGTAGTAACCATTGAGTTCATTAAGATTTTCAGCCCATTTTTTGATGCACTGAATTTTAGAAATCTGTGTTTAAACGCCCACTGAAAACAGAAAAAGCCAGTGAAATTATAGCTTTCTTGAAAGAGGCAGAAATATATTTTAACAATTTGAAACTTGCTGATGGCGTACATTTAATTAAATCAACTCGTGTAGTGCTGCCTACTTCTTCCTCAGCCTTTATCATTCTTTTCCCCTCCTCTCTTCCTATTTCTCCCATCTTTCCTGTCACTTCTTATTGCTTTTCTTTCCTTTACAGGTGGCTTTACATTGAGTGACAAGCCAAATGGTTTCCTGTAAGCCAGGAAACCATTTACAACGCTGGGTGGTAACCATATAACCAAAACATACATGCTCCCTACGTGTCAGCAAGTGGGTTGGTGGAGGGTTAGTGCTCTCGAAGTCAAATGGCCACCCCTTATGGGATTATGGCGTCTGGCAATAGATAGATAGATAGGTCTGGGTTTCTTGGCTTCATCCTCTGCATTCACAGCTTGTTGCATATGTATGAAGGTTTTATTGCATGTTCTGATCCTAGTCTTACTTAATGACATATTAAATGAGTCAGGGTCACATCGAACTGATTTTTTGATAACATAAGAAGTATGAAGGGTTATAATAATATCCCAGCCTCAAGACATTTCTCATCTGCATATAAGAAACTCATAGTGTATAATGACATTCAAGGAGTACTGCGGGGTAATTGCTTGCCATTAGAGTCAGTGCCTACACTAACTGTCCAGCTCTTATATGATGCCTACCCCTCTGCCCAGGCTATCAATGCATCTTTTGCCAAAACTAGAGTATTAAGTAATATTTATGACACCACAGCAGTTGCAGATATACAAGAATGTGGCTGTATTTCCGACCCTGTCAAAATAACTTCATCTTTAAGCAAAATTATTGTATACATTTCTGGCTCTGTAGTGTTTAAGCTGAGAAATTCCATCCTCTGTGAAGCTTGTCGTTCAGCACTTGAAACCACAGCTTGAAAGCCAGATGCATGCCTTGATAAACCTCATCAAATGGCTGGTTAACCTTCCCATCAAAAGGTGTAATGGACGTTTGTTTCATGTGAAATGGTATTCAGAGAAAATGGTTTGTACTATTACAGTCGCATCATACATTATTTCCAAAGCAGTGTGATGAACTTGTGTATTCAGTGATGCCAGGTTATATAACTAAAGCAATATTTCTTAAACTGAATAAACATATGCTATAAACAGGCCCTTTACAAAAAATTTTTCTGTTGATCAAAGCTTTTGCAGAGATATCTACATGTAAGGTACCATTATGCTGGAAGGGAGTTTACCTCAAGGCTACAGTCTTGGAATACGATGAAAAGCCGTCAGAATTATAGAAAACTTGTATTGTTTGGTGGCCAGTAAAGCTGCTCCTTGCTTAAGGTAAAAACCATGATTAAGATAATGTATACTGTGGATTTGCCATTTAAGTGTCAGCATCTCTTGTATCGTGTTTTATGTCAATATGTACGATTAAAATTTATCACTAATGTAAGCGAATGACAGGGACGCATAAATTCTTTGGTGCTGGTGTCAGGCGGGTTTTGTCCAGCCCAATATAGCGGTTTTCGGTTCGCCAGGCTTCGACTCAGAACCTCCTCCTTTAAAACCTCCTTGCCCTGACCCCTGCCATTTTGGTGCCCTTCCCACAGATACAGCCCCCTCTCATATATCTCTCCTCCATCCCTCCATCTCATCCTCGGTCTCCCCTCTCTCCTTCTTCACTTTATAAAATACTGTACAAACATACAGTACACACATACATACATACACAAAAACCAAATCTTACTGCCATCGCCGTTATGTCATGCGGTAAAACACTTGCAAAGCACCACCTCAGAGCTCAAAGCAAGCTGCACCTACACTTCACCTCTCATTTCGCACTAAGGCCAGGTATGAGGCTAACTAATTCTGCTAATACTAATGCTACTGATATTACCATGAAGATTACTAATGCAACTAATACTAATACTAATGTTATTAATAGCCTACTAATATGAAAATTACTAATGCTGCTAATACTAATACTAATATTACTACTGCTACTACTACTATGAAGGTTACTAATGCTAATGTCACAGATACTGATGCTTCTAATACTAATACTAATAACACTAATACTAATGCTACTGCTGTAATACTAATACTAGTGCAATTACTACTAATATTATTGCTCCTAATGCTGATACTAATGCTACTAATACTAATGCTGCTAATACTGTTGTTACTAATGCTAATACTGTTGTTACTAATGCTAATACTGTTGTTACTAATGCTAATACTGTTGTTACTAATGCTAATACTGTTGTTACTAATGCTAATACTGTTGTTACTAATGCTAATACTAGTGTTACTAATACCGTTGCTAAATGCTAATACTAGTAATACTGATACTATTGCTACTAATACTAATGCTAACTGTGAAGATTACTAATGATACTAATACTAATGCTACTGATACTAATACTGAAGCTACTGATATTAATACTAATGCTACTATGAAAATTACTACATTAATTCTACTAACATTAGCTGTATAATATATGTCTATTGCCAGATGCCTTAATCCTGGAAGGGATGGCCACAAATAAACTGACTCCATGTCGCCCTGTCCCCCTCCATTTCACTGCTCTTCCCTCAGCTCACACCCCCCTCTTCCATATACCTCTCCACTCCACGCCTCCATCTCATCCTTGGCCTCCCCCTCCCTCTCTCCCCCTCCACCCTCACTCGCATACACTCTCCCAGTTAGTCTCTCGCTCTCCATCCTCTCCACGTGGCCAAACCACATCAGTGTATTTCTCCTAAAGGTTTCTATCACATCCACATCCACACTACAACGCTCCTTCACCTCCTCATTTGTCAGTCTGTCTCTCCAAATAACTCCACATGCGGCTGTCAAATAACTAATTTAGTAATTTCCACTGCTCTCATTCTTGACGTCTGTCCTTCCAACAAGGTCCAAACTTCACTTCCATACGTTAGAGTTGGTAATACAATACTATCATACAGTGACTTTTTTACTTCCATGCTCACTTCCCTATTTCGTATCACTGTTTTCAAAGAATCAGCAACTTTTCTTCCTTGTTGCACCCTTTCAAGCACTTCATCCTCCAAATGTCCATCCTTACTCATCATACTGTCCAAGTACTTAAATGCACTCACATTTTCCATTTCCTCATCATCCAATCTCATTGTACATTCAGTGACTTTATTTCTCTCGAAGACTATAACTTTTACGCTTCCCTACATTCACCTTTAGATTCCGTTTCTTACACACTCTTCCGTTGCAGTTCCCCTTCGTCTTCACTTAACTACACAGTATCATTTGCAAACAACGGCACAGGAAGTTTCCACACACTGCCCACTTTCATTAGGGCCACTCCAACATCCACTGCCTTACCTTGTACCTCTTTTATAACCCCATCCATATACAGATTGAACAACCATGGAGACATGACACATCCCTGTTTCAATCCAACATTCAGACAGAAAAATTCACTCAGTTCACTATCCACACGAACTGCAGCCTTAGCACCCCCATACATACTCTTCACGGCATTCAACAACTTCCCATTTACTCCATATATTCTTAATACTTTCCACATTCCTTGTCTGTCCACTCTGTCATATGCTTTCTCGAAAACCATGAAGGCTGCATACAACTTCTTTCCCTTCTGTAGAAACTTTTCCACTAAAGACCTAAGAATGAATATTTGATCTACACAACCTCTTCCCATCCTAAAACCACCCTGTTCTTCTCCAACTAATTCCTCTGTTATTTCCCAAACTCTGTCAATAAGTATCCTATACAATATGCTTTGCTAATTACACTAAGGAGACAAATGCCGCTATGATTACCACACACTTCTTTTTCCCCGTTTCCTTTGTACAGGGGAATAATTATACCTTTCTTCCAATCCTCCGGGACTTTAACCTTCCTCCCAGGCCAATCTGCTTATCTTCCATATTCATTACTACTATCTCTCCCCCATGCCTCAGCATTTCACCACACACTCCGTCAATTCCTGGGGCTTTCCCAATTTTGACTTTCTTCATTGGTTCCACTACTTCCATTCTAATAATCTCTTCCTCTCTTCGCACCTCCCTCCTTCTCCCAGCCATTCCCCAGACACTTATACTTGCATTACTTTCATTCTCCATGTTTCACAGTTCCTTTAAGTGTTCTCTCCATCTGCTCACTTTTTCTCCCTTCTCCACTAGCAATCTACCATTTTTAACTTTCACTTCTCGACTTACTTCTTTATCACCCTGTTTAACTCATTTTACCTCTTTCCAGAACATTTTCTTACATTCCCTCCACTTTGCACTAAAATTCCTTCCAAATTCCTCATCCACTCTCTTCTTACTCTCTCTTACTAACCTTTTCACCTCTCTCTTCCTCTCTACATATAACTCTTCCTTCCGTCTCTCAACTTCCTCCATGCCTCTGCTTCCCATCCCTTCACTACAGTATATGCTTTCTTCTTTTGCGCTACAGCTTATCTCACCTCTTCATTCCACCATGCTGCTCCTTGCACCCCGTTACGCCTTCGCTTCACCCAACACACCACCTCATATGCTTCACAAATTTCTTCTGTGAATATCTTGCACACGCCTTGCACCTCCCCCATCCGCTCCAAGTCATACCCAGTCGCACCTCCACTTCTCTTGTAGTCTGCCTTTTTTTTTTTTTTTTTCATCCTCTTGCAACCTTTCTACCCTCCTTGTGAGAACTACTTCCTCCTGTCCTTCGGTCCTTCTATTCTTCCACTGCACTTGGACCTTGACTTTCACCACCATCACGTGGTGGTCCTAGAATCCACTTCCCCAACCTCTGTATGCTCTTACATCCATTGCATATATTCTCATTCTGTTACCCACACACACACACATAATCAACTTACCACGTATACCTGTGGATACATTTTGTGCCCAAAGAGGGTATTGGCTATCACCAACCCCCTCCCCGCACAAATATCCACTAGAGCACTGCCATTCTCATCCACTTCTGCAGGCACACCCCACTCACCAACTTCTCCATCTCTTCACATTCCCTACTTTTCCATTCATATCTCCAATCAGAAACACTCTCATTCCTTTAAAACTTTCCCATGCACTTCCACATTTGCCCAGAACTCTTCTCTCACTCTGTTTGCACAATCTTGTAATCCTACTTTCCTCTTTTGTAATCCTACTTTCAGTCTTACCCACACAGTCCTTGAACCAACTTTTTTTTTTTATGTGTCCGACTCTGGGCATAGGCTTCACAGGCTGCTCCTAAGGCCCAGTAGTCCTCCTAGATACCATACACCTCACATATATTCTCCTTCCATCTCTTGCACACATCAATTCATCCACTAATGCTACTAATACTAATGCTGCTATGAAGATTACTAGTGCTACTAATACTAATACCAATGCTACTAATACTAAAGCTAATGTTACTGATCAAATATTAATACTAATGCTACTGATACAAAAACTAATGTTATTGGTACTAATACTAATGCTACTAATACTAGTTCTAGTATTAATACTACAGTGCTTCCTCCAATTTTGCGAGAATATGGTCGACAAAAAACCTCGCAAAACCGAAATTCGCAAAGTTGAAACAATTAAATATATGCAATGACGGTAAATTGGTCGACATCACCCCAAGGTAAGCACTTTTTCCCCACTCTTTCTCTCGACTCTACCTTTTAATTTTATGATGATAAATGAAACAAACATGGACTGATGTATTGTACAGTAATATTACTATGAAAACATCATAGGTAAGAAACATAAAAAAGAAAAAAATGCATATTTACACTGATGTGAAGACTGGCGTGGTGTACGGGACTGGTGGCGGGGCAAGGCTTGAGTGCGACTACTGTGGTGTAAACAAACGTGGCGGGGCGGCAGAACACCGAACTAGGAGACACAGTACACCCAGCGAACCACGACGTCACTACTCCGCGTGGCAAAGTAGTGCGGGAAGACGACTTTCCCACCACTCGACCTCGCAAAGTGTGTGATCGCTCGCAAAGTTCATAAATGTTAAAAAATAAATGACTTGGAACCACCTCGCAAAATTGGTGATTCGCAAAGTTGAAGGATGTACTGTACTAATGCTAATACTAATGCAGCTAATGCTAATGTTAATGCAGCTGTGAAGATTACTAATGCTACTAATACTAATGCTGCTATGAAGATTACCAATGCTACTAATACTGCTATTAATGCTACCAGTACTACTACTAATACCACTATGAAGATTACTAATGTTGCTACTGCTTGAAGAGTGGCTAAAGAGTGTCACTGAGGAGGCAATAGGTGATGCCAGTAACATGCAAGATTTTCATTGGCATATCACCCACACAACCATTTACCTCTTGCAAATGCCTGTCACCTGTCTCCTCTCACACACGTACTACCTCCCATACCTCTACATGTGTATTAGTGTTATTTCATTCTACACCATCCCTTCTGCCATGTCCACACCTTCACTCTTGTACGTGCCTACCACCTGGTTACAAATTTGTGCATGTCGTAAGATATAAAAAGTTGATCTTGCTACACGCCCTTCAGCAAATAGAGGTGGAGTAATGAACACTTAGTAGATAGCAGTATATACTTTACAATACAAAGGAATTCATAAGGTGTATCATATAGGAGAGAGACGCAGCACCAGACCAACATAGAAACAAGCACAGCAGTACTTGTCACAGCCTGAGATGACGACATTGCACCGCCTTATTTGTGGGTCGTATGGGGTTGGTGAGTGACGGCCAAAACACCCACCTACACCACACCTCTTCCCCCCCCCTCTCTCTCTCAACTTCACTGCTTTTATTTATTTACTTTTATAACGTCCATTTGTACACTCAGTGCTTTACACTGGCTTGAGCAGTATAGTTGTTAGCGGCTGTGGCTAAGCTGTGGAAGACGTAGTCTGTGACATAGTGGTATTAGAGGTAGGCTGCAAAATAAGTTATTTTGCGTATGCAGTATATGTAAAGATCGATATCATACAGAAGCAGAAAGCTGGGAAAAGATTAATCTTGCTGGAGGGTTTCTTCAGTGTGTGGAGGAGATTTGTTAATAGAGGATTTGTAGTTCAGTAGCAAGAGTGAGGAGTAGGAAAAGTTCAGGGAGTTTTTGCCTCTCCTGGCATGACAGGGCTCTCCCTCTGTGCTAAGGGGTCCTTGTATGCAGTATGCAGCGCTGTACGGTAGTGAGACTTGTCCAGTAAAGGAGGATATTTGTGGGCTCAAACGTACAGAGATGAGGATGATTAGATGTATGTGTAGTGCGCCTTTGAATGACAGGCCTAGGAGGGTTAGGACTGCGAATGAAGAACTGAGAGGAAGGATGGGACTTAACTGTTGTGATGTGAAGGGGTAGACTGAGACGGTTTGGGCATGTGGAAAGGATGGAGGATGACAGGGGTGCAAAGGGTGAGAAGTGTGAACACTGAGCATAGACTTACGTGAAGTAGACTGAAAAAGACTTGGGACGAGGTCATAATGGTGTGAGTTCAGAGACAAGGGGACTGAACAGAGAGGCTCCTAGTGGAGAGCCGCCATTAGGTGACCAAAGCTGATGCACGTTGGAGCCTTTATAACGAAGCGACGAAACGATTCTAAATGCACATGTTCTAAATTAGCATTGCTGAATTCTGTCATATTCTTTCTCCCAAGTATTCGTAATGTCCATAAAGTTTTACAGGTCTGAACATGTAGCCTATGCGTTGACTCCCGTGAAGGGGATTTTTTTTTTTTTCTCCTGATGGTTGGGTAGGGAAAGGTGGTGGCCATTCTTCTAACCGCAGCTAAATTCCATTATCCGAAAAGTGGTGACCATGAACAAACAACCATCATTCCACCCTGTCCTCTACCATCAAGTTGCCCTGCAAACATCTCATCACCTTTATCCATGTAATTCTCCACCCTGACTCAGCTTCGTCATCGGTCTCCCTCATCCCTAATTCCATTTCATGCACATGTCCTGCCCAAGTAAATCTCTCGCTCTCCATTCTCTCCACATGACCAATTAAACCCTTCTAAGAGTATTTTCAACACTTTCCAGCACATCCAAATCACCACCACATTGCTCCTAAATTTGTTAATTTTCCTGTCTGTCACCACGTAATTCCACATGCTCCTCTCAGATAACTAATTTTCACTCACCTCACAGTTATGGACGGGCTTCACTTGCCCGTTTCCACTTTGACCTTCAGGTGGATAAATTTATAACAACAACAACACCTCACAGTTGACTATACTCCATTTCACCAAATTTGGCACCATCAGCGATGTCGTCAACGCCTGCTGTGTTGACGTAAATCCTCTGCACTAGGTGAACCTCTGTTTATTACTTTGAGAACCAATATAAAGGCAATGCAAAAAGGTATATACGGTGCTGAGGACCTTTACCAATGCTACAGGTGTTGGCATCACTGATATGGTGCAAGACTTGGTGAAATGGAGTATAGTGCCCTTGCGGCATCACCCTGGCATCAGTTCTGTACATTAGAATGGAGATCACAATAGTGTCTACTTCCATGCATACTTCCCTATTCATTTCACTGCCCTCAGTGCAACCCTCCAACCCTCTTTTCCCCTTGTGTACCCTTCCTTACATTTCTTTCTCTCAACTCTCACCCTTGTCCATCTCACTGACGTAGATGTTCACCTTCTCTGTTTCCTGACCATTCAGCCTCACTCTGCACTCCAAGACTGCATTCTTCCTAAGAACCATACCTGTACTCTTCGCCACATTCACTTTCGTATTTTGTTTCTTACACACACATCCAAACTCATTTACCAAGCCTTTCAGTTTCCGCTGATCGTAGAAGAGCGGTATCCTTAGCATACAACAGTACAGTATAGGCAGTTTCCACACCATACCCCTCTCACAATAGACCAAGCCTCGGAGTCCCCGGGGGGAGGGGGGGCATAAATGCCCCCACAATCCGCCCCTCTGCCGGTGACGACTCAACTGTCTGACTCACTTCTTCATTTCTATAACATTCCCGGCCTTTCCTCTAAATTTCTTTCTGCTGAACACCACCTCTCCTCCTCTAAACCTCAACTTCTTTTCTTAACTGAGACTCAGCTGTCTGAGGCAACTGACAACAAACCCTTTTCTGTATCCTCCTACATTCTCCACTCATTTCAAAGCCAAAGCTGGCTGTTGTGTATATGTACGCGACGACATATCTTGCTCTCGTGTTCCTGAACTTGATTCTTCTGAGTTCTCTACTCTCTGGCTTCGACTTTCCTGTCATTCTCTGACTAAATATATCTGTGCTGTTTACTTATCCTCCAGTTCTACTGACTATGAAAAATTATTCGACTATCTTACTTCTACGGTGGAACACATCCTATCCGTTTCTCCTTTCTCTGAAATCTCCATTCTGTGAGATTTCAATGTTCACCACCACCTTTGGCACTCCTCTCCCCTCACTGATCCACCTGGTGAAGAAGCCTACATCTTTTCTATCCTTAATGACCTAGAGCAGCTTGTACAGCACCATACCTGTATCCTTGACCGCCTTGGAGAGAGTTTCAACATAATTGACGTCTTTCTTACAACTAATCCTTCTGCTTACACTGTTAATCTTTCCTCTCCATTGGGCTCCTCCGATCACAACCTTATGACATTAACCTGTCCTATCGCTCCAGTACGGCCTGTGGACCCTCCAAAGAAACGTCGTCTGTGGCACTTTGGAGCTGTTGATCGGGAGCCCATCAGGCAGTACTTCTTTAATTTTCCGTGGAATGATTATTGCTTCCATGGCTGGGAGCCATCTAAGTGTGCCTTGTGCATTACGGAGGTTATTCTCTCGGGCATGGAGGCATACATTCCTTTCTCATATCCTCTGACTAATGCAAGAAAGCCTTGGTTTAATCACGCTTGTTCTAATGTTGTCGACAACAAGGAGAGGTCTTATACAAGGGACCGGAGCCAACCCACCCCTGAATCACAGCTTTTTTATGTTTCTGCCCGGAATCATGCCAAGTCTGTTCTTCGCTCTGCTAAAGATAATTTCATCCATACTAACTGCTCTCAACTCTCCAACGCGAATTCTTCGCGCTTCTTCTGGCAACTTGCCAAGAATCTTTCTAACAACTTTACCTCATCATCCTTCCCTCCTCATTTCTACTCTGATGGCTCTGTAGCTATTTCTTCTACTGATAAAGCAGATATCTTCGCTCAGACTTTCTCCTCCAATTCCACCTTAGACGATTCCGTGCTGTTCCTCCATCACTTCCCCCATCTGACTTCCTCATGACTGACATTACAATTTCTTCAGCTGATGTATTTTCTGCCATCACTGGACTCAGTACTAACAAGGCATATGGGCCTGATGGAGTCCCTCCTGTTGTCCTCAAGAACTGTGCTTCCGTGCTTACACCCTGCCTAGGTAAACTCATTCATCTTTGACAACTTGTACCTTTCCTTCTTGCTGGAAGTTTGCCCTCATTCAGCCAGTCCCAAAGAAGGGTGACCATTCCCAACCCTCTAACTATCGCCCAGTTGCTTTAATATCCTGTCTCAAAAGTTTTCGAGTCAATTCTTAACAGAAAAAATTTAAAGCATCTTTCCTATCACAAACTTCTTTCTGATACTCAATACGGGTTCCGTCAGGGATGCTCCGCTGGTGATCTTCTCACCTACCTTTCAGACTCTCGGTCATCCTCCTTTCGGAACTCTGGCGAAACATCTCAAAGGCTTTCGATCGAGTCTAGCATAAATCTTTAATTTCCAACTGCCCACGTAAGGTTTCTATCCTTCTATCTGTGCCTTCATCTATAGTTTCCTTTCTGGTCGTTCTATAGCTGCTGCTGTAAACGGCCACCGTTCTTCTCCTAGATCTGTCAACAGTTGTGTTCCTCACAGCTGTCCTATCACCAGCTCTCTTCCTTTTATTCATCAATGACCTTCTAAGATGTACATCTAACCCTATCCAGTCATATGCTGTTTTCATACGGTTCCCGCAACGTCCATTTCAGCAAGGGATGAGGCTATGGCACACCTATTGTCTGACTTGGCTCATATCTCTGACTGGGGTAGAAATAATGTTCTCATTTTTAATGCACCAAAGACTCAGTTCTTACACCTATCAACCCGGCAAAATCTTCCACAGGAGTACCCGCTAGTGTTTAATAATATCCAGCTCAGTCCTGCATCATCCTTAAACATACTTGGGGTTTCTTTCTCTCGGGACTTATCTTGAAAGAGTATATTACATTTCTTGTAAAATCTGCTTCCAAGAGATTAGGTGTGCTAAGCCGACTCCATGCCTTCTTTACCCCTGCACAGTTGTTGACTTTATACATGGGTTTTATTCATTCCCCACATACAGCTCTTCTCAATAGGGTGGAGCCAAAGGCTTTTCGTCTCATTAACTCTCCTCTTCTTATTGGCTTCCTTCAACCTGTCTCTTTGCTGCACTGTTGCAACTTTATCTCATTTCTATCGCTACTTCAATGGTCACTGCTCCTCAGAATTGTCTGCTTGCATCCCTCCACCTCTACAACCGGCGCATAGCACCCGTCTAGCAACAAACTCTCATCTCATTTCTGTCCAACTCTTTAATGCAAGAGTTCACCGTTACTACGAGACCTTCATTTATGCAACACGTCAACTCTGGAACTGTCTCCCTCTGTCTGAATTTCCTACTTCCTATGACTTCTAGTCTTTCAAACGCAGTGTGTCTAGGTATCTTGAAATGAACGGATCTTGAATTTGGCTCTCTCTTTTTTTTTTTTTCTTGGAAGAAAGGGTTTGTGAGCAACTGGCCTTTGGTTCTTTCTTCCTTGCATAAAGGAAAAACTTATACTAAAAAAATATTCACACAGTACAGTAAAGCCATAGAGACACGGCGCATTTCTCATTCAGTGCATTATGTAAGTAAAAATCATCTCATTTACTTCATTTCGAGTGCACTGCCCGCCCTTGTAGCATCACACATACTCTTGTAGTAGCAGTTGCAACCCCAGACCCAAATGAATGTGAACTCTCTGCACTACATGATACAGCTGCTATTCTCCTGTAACCCATCCTCCTCCTTTTGAGGGATGGGGAGTTGAGGAACGTCTGTGTAACCAGGCAGCTCCACCACCGCCAAATCGGTGCCACCACATGAAGGCATCCCTCTCCAGCACCATATGTACTCTAAGTAGCATCTAACAGCTTCCCATCTACTTCATATACTTTCAGCACCTTCCTCATCCATTGTCTGTCTGTTCCGACATTTTTTTTTTTTTCCCCAGAGTCAAGAAACCAGCACATTTCTTTCTTTTCTCCTAATGTTTTTCTATTATCGTTGTAGGCAAGAATGTCGTCCTTCATTTTTCAGCACCCAAGACTTTTATGAATGGAACATCTTTCTGAAAGATTTTTAGCATTTGATGATAGCACCACTGAGTTTACGTCGTTGCTCACAATCTCATTGTGATGTGGATCAATATTAGTCTTGAACTCTACATATAACTACAGTAATATTATTGGTTCCTTTTCTCTGATAGCTATGGTCACTATCAGTATTGTTCCTTGAAGAAGAGAAGGAGTGTTATGGTGTTATTATGAATACAGTATGTTAAACACATTGGAAGTACACTACCTTGACATGGTTTGGCCATGTGCAGAGTAGAGAATGAGATACTGACCAGGAAAGCGTATTCAAGTGAGGTGGAGGGGAATACTTAAGAGATGGAGGGATGGGGTGGAGAGGCACATATACTGTGTGTGTATGAGTGAGTGAGATATAATACAAGTTGGAGAGGGCACCTTGACAGTGGAGGACAAAGTGACAAGCAAGCGATTCATTTATGGCCACCTTTTCCGGAATTAAGGTGTCTGGCTATAGATCTATCTGTTTACCTATCTGTAGCTTTAGATACTGAAATGCACGCCACCACAACGCCCCACCTGGACACGACAACTACCTTAGGAGGAGACAACCGAGGGGTGACTGCAGTGAGTGCGGGCTCAGCGTGAGAAGGACCCACCTGTACTTATCACCTACGCCCCTCTCGCGCTCAGGTGCCTCACCACCAAGGTATCAGTCACGGCACACTATACCTCAGCCGGAGTAGCTCTCGCCTGGTTCAGGGTGGGGCTACTCTTATAGTCCCAGATAGCCAGCAGGAGACGGCCACCAGCCGCTCAGTAGCTGCTTCCCTCCCTCACTCACACCAGGCAATGGCCACCAGCCGTGCACGGGGAGAGACGACCACCAGCCGCTCCCGCAACAACCCTCCAGGGAAG
This sequence comes from Birgus latro, assembly GCA_018397915.1. Taxonomy (NCBI): domain Eukaryota; kingdom Metazoa; phylum Arthropoda; class Malacostraca; order Decapoda; family Coenobitidae; genus Birgus; species Birgus latro. Next base: position 19,366 of record JAGKTI010003821.1, read on the forward strand.
AGGGAATTGGTGATGGCCAAGAGCCGCACCTCCGGATGAGCGACGATCACCAGTCGCTCCTCCGGCAGCAGACTCCCAACATCGGTGATGGCCACTAGCTGCTCCTGCAAGGAGGCGACAGCCACTAGCCACGCCCTCCCTGCAACGCATCTGGGAAGCAGGACACTGGTGACGGCCATTAGCCTCACCTGCACCCCCGTGACAGCCTCTAGCCGCACTCGGGGTGTAGTCCTCACGGGGCACGGCTCTCAGGTGATGGCCCCTAGCCACACCTGTGGGTGGGCGACGGCCACCAGCTGAATTACACCCACAGCCAGCCAGGGGCACGGACCCTCAGTGACGGCCTCCTGCCACACGAGGGGGAAGGTGGCCACTAGCCGCTCCGCTCTCCCCACCCTAGGGGATCTAGCAACGGTCACCAGCTGTGCCGGGGAGAGAACGGCTACGTGCCGCCCCTTGCTTCCTACCCCAGTGCCTTCTCCTCCTGAGAATTTCCCCAGTTCATCCAACTCAGGTTGTGGCTGCTCGGGTATCCTCACCCCTTCCCTGCACAGGAGCACTCTACCAGAGGAGCAGCAGTTGGAGCAGATTTGGAAAGGCCCCCTGAGACGCGGGGTCCACACCCTATAACCAGGCCCCTGGCAGACGACCCTGACGGACTCTTCAGAGACAGGACGCCGCAGCAAACCCTTGACAGAGGCCCAGCCGAGGAGAGACCACAGTCTCCGGTTCTGCCAAGACGTCCCCAAAACCCCGGGGTGTAACCTCTCCTTCCAAGCCCGATGATGCCCCGCCCGGCAGAGTGGGCATCGACAGGTGTGCCTTCTCTCCCTGTTCGGGCCCAGCCCTTAGGCCCCCGCTAGAGACGGGCACCCCTACCATGCCGCCCCCCCCAGACCCTCCCGAATGATCCAGCAGTGACCGGCCTCCTGACGAGGCCCCAGATGACCCAGCAGTGACCGGACTTCTGATGAGGCCCCAGACGACTCAGCAGTAGCCAGCCTCTTGACGAGGCCCCTAGATGACCCAGTAGCTATCCGGCCTCCCGGACACCCCTATGGCAGCCAGTTCCAATCCTGATTAAGGCCGCCGCCCTGGGTCACCTTCCGACAACCGGGCCTTCCCCAGAAGCAACACCGGCTATGCTACCTGCCCCAGAGTCCTCCGGCCCTGTCCCTTGTATTAATTTATTTCTTGTGTAAAGTGTGCCACTGTCAGTATTGTGTCATTGTAAAAGAATTAAGATAATGCACATGTAAGGTTTGTTGCTGAGTGTTTTTATGCCCTGTTCCTCTTAGTTGCCCTAAGTATACCCACCCCGGTCTAGAAAGAGGACCCCGCTGTAAGTGCCATGTCTAAGGAACGAGGAGTCGGTCCTAAAACACGCCGCACAACAGATCTATCTATCTATCTATTGCCAGACGCCTCAATCCCGAACGGGGGGTGGCCACAAACAAATCGCTTCCATGTCACTCTGTCCCCTGCCATTTCACTACCACGCTCCCAACTCACACCCCCCTCTCTCATATACCTCTCCACTCCATCCCTTCATCTCATCCTCGGCCTCCCCCTCCCTCACCTACACTCTCCTCGTCAATCTTTCACTCTCCATCCTCTCCACATGCCCAAACCACCTTAACGTGTTTCTCCTAACGCTTCCCATCACGTCCTCAACCACACCACAACGCTCCTTCACTTCCTCATTTGTTAGTCTGTCTCTCCATGTGACTCCACATGCTCCTCTCAAATAACTCATTTCCACTGCTCTCACTCTTGACTTCTGTCCTTCCAACAGGGTCCAAGCTTCACTTCCATATGTCAGAGTTGGTATCACAATACTGTCATGTAACAACTTTTTCACTTCCATGCTCACCTCCCTGTTTCTTATCACTGCTTTCAACGAACCAGCAACCTTCCTTCCCTGCTGTACCCTTTCGAGCACTTCACCCTCCAGACTACCATCCTTACTCATCACACTGCCCAAGTACTTAAATTCACTCACATTCTCCAT
>JAGKTI010003821.1:41143-54500 GCA_018397915.1 Birgus latro
TTGGCTCGTATCTCTGATTGGGGTAAAAATAATCTTGTTATTTTTAATGCATCAAAAACTCAGTTCTTACACTTATCAACCCGACAAAATCTTCCTCAGGATTACCCACTAATGTTTAATAATGAACAGTTATGTCCTGCATCATCCTTGAACATGCTTGGGGTTTCATTCTCTCGGGATTTGTCTTGGAAAGAACATATTACATCTCTTGTGAAATCTGCTTCCAAGAGATTAGGTGTGCTAAGCCGATTCCGTACTTTCTTTACCCCTGCACAGTTGTTGACCTTGTACACGGGTTTTATTCGCCCGTGTATGGAGTACAACTCTCATGTGTGGGGAGGCTCCCCACATGCAGCTCTTCTCAATAGGGTGGAGTCAAAGGCTTTTCGTCTCATTAACTCTCCTCCTCTTACTGATTCCCTTCAACCTTTGTCTCTTCGCCGCACTGTTGCATCTTTATCTCTCTTCTATCGCTCCCTTCAACCTCTGTCTCTTCGCCGCACTGTTGCATCTTTATCTCTCTTCTATCGCTACTTCAATGGTCACTGTTCCTCTGAACTGTCTGCTTGCATCCCTCCACCTCTACGACAGGCACGTAGTACCCGTCTAGCAACAAACTCTCATCCCTTTTCTGTCCAAATCTCTAATGCAAGAGTTAACCGTTACTCCCAGTCTTTTATTTATGCAACTGGTCAACTCTGGAACTGTCTTCCTCTGTCTGTATTTCCTACTTCCTATGATCTCCAGTCTTTCAAACGCAGTGTGTCCAGGCATCTCGAATTGAACGGATCTTGAATTTGGCTCTCTTTTGTACTGTTTTTGCTTTTTCTTGGAAGGAACAGTATGCAGGCCCGTGGCCTTTGGTTCCTTCCATGCATAAAAAAAAAAAAAAAAATTCCATCACAAATGCATCAGCACTGAGGTAATAATATTGTCTCATAGGCTATTTCTCTAATACCGATGTGCAACCTTCACCCTGTGATAGTTCCCATTCCCAGCAGTGCTGTGGTGCTGAAGAGCCCTAAACTACACCTCCATAAGTTAAGTTGCTTTTTAGGGGGTGAAAAACTTTCCAGGTTAGGTTAATTTGCCCTCCCACTTAAGACAATACTAGGTATAGTTTGAATATGGAGTTCTGTTTGATTCAGGTAGGTTTTTCACATTTCAATCAATTAAGATGTTATTCAGTATCTGAATACAGGTAATGTATTTCACTAAATTTTGTTGATATTCCGTATCTGACTTCACACCCCTGCAGGAGTAAGAATAATTTATGATTCTCAATCAAAATGCATTTTTCCTCCCCCTTTTTTTTAATGGGTGCAACAAAGGGAAAGAAATTCCAGGCTAACTGGCAAAATGAAAATAGCTGTTTACTAGTGAAATGAATGACCATCATAATATTTATAAATATTGCAATTACTCTTTTAGTTTGTATATTCTTCAAAATATATTAGTTTGCTTTTAATTCCTTCCATACGAAAGTTGAATAAAATCGTCAGTAACAAATAGGCCTCAGAACATAACAGCACTACAGTATAAGAGAAAAACAAGCGCACTGAATGGGCTAATACTAAGTTCATAAAGTTTACAAGGCTTTAAGGGCAGTGAGAGACGCAGCCAAGCGGTTTTAAAATATTCCCGCCAAGCCGCCCAAAACGTGGCAACACCGCATCACCCCCACTCTTAGCCCCCTCCACGAGAACAATGGCCTCGCCCGCCTTCACCCCATCTCCACAAAACCCAACAATTAGGACATTTAAATATTTTCTAGCAACCTTGAACACTGATAATCTTTATATACAACTCAGTACTAATTGGACCGACACTACAGAAAAATTGTACGTGTATGTTAATGTTTAAATGAAGAAAATGCCGGTATAGCCAGGGGTGCCAACACTACGGTACACGTGCTATCTCACCTCCGCCGTCAGGTATTCCAGGATGGCCGCACTATACACTGCAGCTGTGGCACCAACTCGGCCATGGCTCGTCGTCCTGTTCTTAAGGTGCCGATGAATACGACCGACGGGAAACTGTGTAGAAAGCGGAAGTTAATATCTGAACCTGTGGCGGCCATGTTGGCACGCCTGGGATTGGCAGCCGCCATATTCAGCGTCACCAAGCGGGGTTTAGCACTAATCTAATTCTACTAAAAATAAGTACAGCTCCAATCTCCAAACTGTGGCTTATTACAACTAACCAGGCTGGCAATAAATCAATAATCTTACCTGAAGTCCTGCCCGTGCCGAACGAGACACTGCCTTGGCCTTCGCTTTGCCGCTGTCCTTCCCTGCCTTACCACCAGCCTGCAAATAAACCATCATTTTACCAGTTAAAATTGGGAGTAGAACCTTCAGACTTCGCCAGCAACTCCATCACACTTCCCTCTACCCGTATACACAAATTTCACTGAGATTCCACTTGTATCTCCTTTGAAAACTCGCAAGAACTCACCATGTTGCCCTGCTCACACTGTCACTGCACTATCACGACTGTTCCTGAACCCCGTCTCCCCCTGACTGGCCCAGCGCCTGACGTCATCATTCAAACCACCCAATCATGCTTAGCCTCCCAGAAAGGTATTCTCGTCGTAGCACCTTTTTCTTTGTTACTTATCCCGAGTATTACGCCTTGTTACTCTTTTCCATGCTATTTATATAATCTCTGCACCAACATAGATTACCTAAACACTGTACAAGATAATATTAACGTACCAGATACAAATACTGGTTGATTAGGAAGAGGTGCTACAATGACTTCTAATTAAACGAGAATACAGACTCAAATGTGCCCAGCCAATCCCATTCCTTCCCGGGAAAAACTTTGAAAAGCCCGCTCCTTGCCGCCAAAAATTCCCCCGCCAAAAGTTTGTGTTTGTTCCGCATCCTCTCCCACACAAGGCATTAATACGATACTATACCGCCATGATTCGCCACTCCATCGCCTCGGGAAGCTTTCTAAGACATGACCTGAATATGAGGATGCAGCTTCAGCCACATTTACATCGTAATCGGCACGATATATTGATGTTATTAAACACTTCACCCCGATGACGTTTATTTCGTTCTTATTCACGCAACCACCAGATAATTTTATTGGTAAGGAAGAACCTTTAGAAATGAAGGGGTTATTGGAGATGGTATATACATTCTCTAGTTCGGCAAATCCTCCAAAGCTAAGAAAAATCGTAGTGGTTAATGATAAACAAACATAAGGGATTTGTTTACACCATATTTCATTCATAAATTTACCAGCGTTTTTTAGGTCCCATTCATTACTAAGTTACTTCAATAACAGCAACATGGAAGACTAACATGGGTATCAAAATAACGGAAAACTTATATTACATGCAAACCAATGAGAAAAAGTACGAATGGTCGGAAATTGGCTGCCGTATTCTCAGTAGCATATGGGGCTTATTAGCATCCCTTCCTTAGTGATTTATTTTGCATATTATACTGACATTTTTATATGGCTTCAGTATTAATACAATTTCAATTACATGCAAGATCATACTGAGGTATAGAGTGCAGAATAAACCGCTAAGAAATAGGTGTTACCAAATCTCCAAACCCAGTACTATCAACTTCACCGAGATGACGCCTTTTATACTTTGTTCTTGCTGCTTCCAGACGGCTTTCTTCAGCTGAGGAGAGCGAAGTTGAATCAAATCGTCAGCAGGGAGCAGATAGTGTGTTTAACCTGATAATCATCCCCAACCACGTTCCTTTCCAAGTCAGTCAGTTGTTTTCAGACCGGTGGCTTGATTTCACGATGCTCTTTATACCCTAACTTGGCCCAGATTTTCCTTTTGCAGCTTATTTCACGTAGCTCTGTGTCTGAAAAAGACAATGTAACGACTCGACATCTTTTCCATTGCACTTGTCCATGACTAGCAACGTATTTTACTGTTTTATCGTTACAACTCAAAAATCAAGATACAAATTTTAGGCCAGGTTAGAGTAAAAGCAGTATAGTAATCAAGGAGACTCATTCCCACCTAATAAGTAAGACACATGAATAGACTATAAATTAAGACACTGGCAAAGGGATGAAGTTACAACACCGACGCTTAGTATTATAGTTAGGTTAGGATATATATCAGTCATATTCACAGTGATTGGAGATTTCGCAACATATTTTTCTCAGTGATTTATTTTGCACATCAGTATTCTCCTGTATGTTACTGATACAAAAGACGTCAATATAAAAACGAAGTAAACAGGAATGCAAGAGAATTTTATTAAGGTTTATACACAATAAATCGCTTAAGAAGAGGCGCCACGAAGCTTCCTATACCACCTAAAATACGACTCTTGGAGGTATGAAGCCTTCTATATCATTTTTACCTCAACTTGGCTCAGCTATTCGTTCTTTTGCAGATTATTTCACGTAGCTCAGTGACAGGACTATGGCTGTTTTCTTTCCTTGGCATTTTTGCGTGACTAGCAGCATATTCAAGTGTTAATCCATCGTTACAACGCAGCTAGGTGGAGTTAGGGCAGTTTTTAGGCCAACATGCTGGAGAGGGACGCCTTCACGTGGTGGCATAGATATAACTGGCCCGGTCATACAAACGTCCCTCACCTCCCTCCATACCCGCCAACAGGAGGATGGTGGATTGCAGAAGAGCGATTTAGCCTATAGGTCACCGGGGTTACGCTCAGATGATCCTGGGGCCAAAACAACAACACTAATAAAAATACAACTTCGGCCCTAACGATTTATTTGTTTATTTTTTTTTTTTATTATTAATTTAGGCATCTCAATAGTCTTGCTAGAGTTAGACGATTTTGTTCGGTTTAGGAGAATTCGAACAGGAGTCACACACACACACACACACACACATAGATAGAGAATGATCACGTGGTGGTGTATGCACGCACGGGTGCGTGAGTGCATGTGTGTGTGTGTGTGTAAAACCAGTGATTCCGTGTGTGTTTATAATGATTCTGAGTGTGTGTGTGTGTGTGCAACAGTTGGTTCCGTATGTGTTTTCATGATCGTGTGTGTGTGTGTGTTTGTAAATCCAGTGATTCCGTGTGTTTTTATGATGATTCTGAGTGTGTGTGTGTGTGTAACAATTGCATGGTTCCGTATGTGCTTTCATGATGATCCTGTGTGTGTGTGTGTGTGTGTGTGTGTGTGTGTGTGCGTGTTATGATAACTGAAGAATGCATGTTATATAAGGAGTGAAAATAATCCTAGTCATTTATGGCTCAACACAAAAAAAGGGCAGAATGAACATAAAGGGAAAGCGGTATTTGTTGTTATTATTACCGTTACTACAACTACTACTACTACTACTACTACTACTTTTATTTCTACTATACCACTACGACTGCTACTACTACTACTACTACTACTTTTATTTCTACTATACCACTACGACTGCTACTACTACTACTACTACAATTTTTTTTATGGCAGAGAAGCAAGAGTTAGGATAAGCGAAAGAAGATTTAGGAAGGAATTCTGTAGTTGTTTCCCCTTAACTTTGCCCAGATTTTCGTCCTTTCGTAGCTTCTTTCACATTCGGCAGCTATGTGGCGGGAAAAGCACGCCACTGCGACTGTATTCCTTTTTATTCTAGCTTGGCCCAGATTTTCACCCTTTCGCAGCATATATCAGGAAGCATTATGGCAGAAAGTAATACGCTCTGCATTCCTTCCATAAAACTTCTTCGTGACTAGCATCATAATCTAGTGTCAGTCTCTTCTCACAAATCTCAGTATTCAAGATGGAGAGAGAGGAGAATTTTAGGCCAAGTTAGGGTGAAAAGAGTATAGTAGCGTACGTCAGTGTCAGTGTATTATTGCAACTCAGCATTCAAGATGGCGAGATGGCAATTTTAGGCCGGGTTAGAGTCAGAAGAGTCTAATATTGAGTGGGTGAATGAAACAAGGCTATTTCCTTACTCTTCTAGTACGAATAACCTCTCCAAAGGGAAGGAAAACAGGAGAAAGAAGGAAAACAAGAAAGTCACTGAATTGAAGTACTGAATGAAGAAAGAGTGCTAAGAGGAATGGCTAAAAATAATAGTAACGTTGATAATAATGTGGGAATTAATAGTAAAGTTAATGTGAAATGAGAAGAATGATTTTTAACAGTAAATTAAAGTGATAAAATAAAGATTTGGGTATAATTTAAACAATAAAGAGTGAGAATTAAACAATAATGGATAACATAGATAAGAGTAAGGTGATAAGGCAAAAAAGTAAAGCAGATAAGAGTTAAATGAAACGAGGAAATAGGATCAGAGCAGTAAAGAGAAAATGGGTGAAGTGATCAGAGTCGAAAGTAAAGTGGATTAAAGTGAGTGTAAGAAAGATAAGTGTAAAAGAGCTAAAAGGCGTGATAAAGCTGATAGACAACAATGGTGGTAATGTGTGTGTGTGTGTGTGTGTGTGTGTGTGTGTGTGTTGATACTATGGACTATTTAATTGGATAAGCTGTTTTCTGTGTGTGTGTGTGTGTGTGTGTGTGTGTGTGTAAAGATGATAATTATACTGTTGATTGGTTAACTAATTTATTTATGTATGTCTATTATGTAGCCTATAGTTGAATGTGGATCCTACGGTGGCTCGGTGGTAACGTACTAATGTCATGATGTGTGCGGCCGACTGCAGGGTTTGAACATTCGTCGTGCCGGATATAAAGTGGGTATTATAGCCAGTATGTCGTTCCGTATAAGGGGCATTTTTGTCGTCCAAGGTGGAGTTAGGAACTCAAATTGCGTCTATGTCCGCTTGGTCTGTCCGCAGTCTGGCTACCCAAAACCGAAAAATTGCAGCCGCCGAGCAAAACGTAAACAAAAGGGCTGCAGTAAAGGATCATCTGACGAAAAGTTCCTGGCTCTTGTTAGTGCTGAACTGGCTATATACTGTACTGTAAGTTATTAATATTAGCCTCCCACGACGATTTTATATACGTAGTGGTTGTTTCATAATATTTATCACTGACCACTCCCTGCTGGCCATTTTAAACCTCTTCAAGCGATAATCAGCTGCACCAAGACTGCTCCCGAACTCGCTTGGGAGAGATACGAACTTACGAAGACGGTCTTTGTTTCGATGAAAAATCCTTCGGTCGGGTTCCTATCACGACCGACAAAAACGGCGCAGATTGGTGTCACTGAGGACGGCTTCGAATCAGATCAGTCGACTTGGAAAACAAAAGTGTGCCTATGTTTGCGTGTGTTCGCGCCCTGTTGGTTGTAACGGTGACGTAAGGATTGACAGATTGACACACATCAACATAGCCACTACTGCTGTTGCTGCCGCCACTACTACTGCAACAACTATTAACATCAGTACAGTACTAATGCTAATACTGCTGCTGCTACCACTACTAATCAGAGCTTGGCCTTGCATCATTTGAGAGAGAGAGAGAGAGAGAGAGAGAGAGAGGCTGCTACTAATACTAATACTGTTGCTGCCACCACTGCTGCTGCAACTACTAATACCAGTACCAATGCTAATACTACTGCTGCTGCTGCTGCTACTACTAATCAGAGCTCGGCATTGCATCATTTCAGAAAGAGAGAGAGAGAGAGAGAGAGATGGCCAGCATGATGCAATATAGCTTAAAGCAGGGGTAACCAACCAAACTGCTGTCTTCAGTACAGGAATGGCCACAGTATCAACATTCCCAGCCTCCTAGCACTCACCCTCAGCCGAATCATGAGTCTGGCGCTAGTTGGAAGAGATTTAAAAGAGTAACCCCTCCCGTGAGAGGGTTACTGATGAGAGAATTAAAGTTTTAATGGTTAACTCAGCTGAATAAAATCGTCCTGGGTCAACTAAAATAGAACAAGTGAGTTGTACCAATCATGAAAGGGTTAATCGTATTCACTCGAAGGCAGCTATGATTCGCTCTTCGTTTAATAAAATCGTCTGGCTAAGGGTGACTTTTTTTCATTTTTTTTTTTTCGCTTAAAGATTCCTATGACTCACTCCCGACTTAAATTCGTTTGGTTTGAGCTACACTAAAATACAAGAGTTATCCCAATGATGAGAGGGGTCAGTAAAGAAAAGAAAATATCGTCAAGTAACTGTATTCAGAACTCTAATTGTTTCCAAATTAATTACAGATCTGAATTTAATTGAAAACACAACTAATTTGGAGATTTCGTAACATCATTTCCTTAAAGATTCATTTTTTTACATTTCAGTATCCTCTTGTAGGTTACTGGTGCAAACTGTGGCGACAGTGAAACGATATATGTAGCAGGGGTGGCCAAAAACAAATCACCTCCACGATGCCCTGTCCTCTGTTATTTGGCTTCCCACTTTCCACCTCACACACACCTTCCTTCAGATTTCTTTCCTCTCCATCCCTCCATGTACCTTAGTCTCACCCTCCTTTTCTTCCTCTTCACCTCACTCACATACACTCTTCTTCTCAGCCTCTCACATGGCCACACCATCTGAAAGTACTGCTCTTGACACTTCACTATCCACACCAGCATCACAAAGTTCCTTCACGTCATTTGTCAGTCTGGCTCTCCATGCAACTCCACATGGTTCTCTCAGGTAACTCATTTCCACTGCTCTCACTCTGTTAACTTGTGTCCTTCCAACAGGGTCCAGGCTTCACTTCCATACGTTAGAGTGGGGATTACAATATTGACATGCAACGATTTTTTGTTTTTTACTGCCCTGCTCACTTCCCAATTTCGTATCACTGCTTACAATGAAGGTAATGTAGTGCAGTAGTGTAATGTAGTGTAGTGGTGTAGTGTAGTATGTGTAGCAGTGTAGTGTAGCATGTGTAGTAGTGTAGTGTACTAGTGTAGTGTAGTATGCAAAATAAATCGCCGTGGAAGAGGTGCTATGAATCCTTCTGTGCCTCCTTTATCTTCGCGTTCTCTCTCTCTCTCCAGTCATGCCACCAGGAGCACTCAGAATCTTCAAGACATGTTTCAGATTTCTTTCAGGATCAGTAAATAATTTTCAGTGTATAGAAATGATTAACATTTTATGTGTGTGTGTGTGCGTGTGTGTGTGTGTGTGTGTGTGTGTGTGTGTGTGTGTGTGTGTGTGTGTGTGTACAAGGTAACTCAATTATCCAAATATAACCAAACTTAATAGAAGGGTTAAGGGTCAGCCAATGAGGAACCTATCTTTTTAGAACAATAGGTCAAAGGTCAAGGTCACACGAGTATGTCAACCGTTGATCTGTAAAAATTAACTTAATTTTTAAAACAATTTAGGCCAAATTTGGGGGAATGGTTGTGCGTACGGCGAGAGTAAAGTGCCCCAGTTTTGAGACCAATCAGGGAAAGGTCAAGGTAACATGGCAAGATCAAATTTCGAGGCGGATATATGAGCTTTACTTAATAACTCAGTTTTGACCCAGTTTTAAGCTATCTTGGTGGAAGGGTTAAGGGTCAGCAAAGGAATATACCTATTGATTTTGAAGACAATAAATTAAACATGAAGGTCACCGGTCAAGGTCAGTGTAAAGTATTAGCCGATCTATTTCAAACTCTGTGAAAAAAGTAAGGCTAGAATAAAAAGGATTCTATTTTGAGGACAGTCAAGAAAATGTCACAAGTCCAACCCTGTGTCTGTGTGTGAACAAAATAGTAAAAATTTTGATGTTAATTTGCACAGACTATAGTAGGTGAACTGAATATCACCCAAGACGCTGACCATTTTATAAACTGCAGACAGTGACAAGGTTATCTTTGTTTGTAACCGATGTCAACGAAACTTTGTGGAAGCGTTCACTGTAAAACAACCGTAAAACAGTGATAAAAAAAATATCAGTCAAAGGTCATGGTCAGAGGGAAGAGTCAAAAGTTAAAGTCACTGGGCAATATCATTTCAAATACATTCTGATCGGATTTGAACCAAAGCTGGTGGAAGGAGTGAAGATGAAGCAAAAACTGAAGACGTTGATTTGAGGGTAGGCTACTATGTCGAAGGTCAGGGTCAAAGGGCAAAGCCAAGTATTCGACCCGTACACCAGTTGCTGGGCGTGGATGTTGCAGTGTCTGGGTGCTCCCTGTTTCATTGTATTTTCATCTCTATTAACCCCTTCCGCGTCACGATGCATATAATACTAAGTAATAACATAGCCTCACACCCGACACTGGATTTGAACTCTACACGTTAGAACAATGTGTACTTGAAATTAATGAATGGTTGTCTAATCTCAGTTGGGTTTGTGCAGGCGCGAGCATGCCCTTCCATACTCCCCTCCTGGGGGTTTCCGTCCAGCTGTGGGTAATCCCGTCACCTGGAGATTAACCTCACCTGTAGGTAGTCCTGCCTTGTGGGTAACCCTGACCTGTGGATAAACCCTACTCTGGGGTTGCTCTTGCCCTGACCTGTGTGGATTGCCCCCACCTGTGGGGGTTACTGTCACTCGTGGGTGGCCTGTGGATAGCCCCACCTAGGAGAGTCACCCTTACCTGTGGATAGCCCCCACGTGGGGGAGTCACTCTTGTCTGTGGGTAGCCCCCAGCTGGGGGGTCACCTTCACCTGTGAATAACCACTCCGAGCAGAATCACTCCCAAATAACACTGAGGCTCACCCATAAGGGCCATCTTTTTCAGGAAAATTATCATTCCATCAAAAGAGACAGCCCTTCACGGGAAATCTTGCCTGTATAGTAAAAGGCTTTCCAGCAGACTATGCTGCCCGACCGCGTCAGATAACGCTTGAAAACCGTGGCACATAGTTCAAAAGTTGCCCAAACATTTTGCCAAAATTTGTCTTTTGATCTCACTGACCGTAGAAATGCGAGTATCTACAGGGTTTCTAGATCCCCCTAGGTCTGTGCAAGCCTATAAACCCTTCAGTGTATCAGCATTACTAAAAGATTAGACTTACGACAAGGCTGATGTTTTAAGAAAGTAATTAATTTTGGATATGAGTAGCCCTTACTTGTTTCGACGTAATGAACTGTAAGTCATCCTTTCATCAGTTATAACAATTAAATAAGATAATCCTTATTCTCTAGAAGCTTCAAGAAAGTCAATGAATGCCAGTCTTCCCCATGTTTTATTAATGTATCATGTAAAGTATATCGGATTTAATATCTGATATACTTCGTAGCAGCAACACACACACACACACACACACACACACACACACACACACACACACACATGAGAAGAAGTGACAAACTTCCTACATGAATAATCAATATAATGAATTAGTTATTGGTGCCGCGGTCCGACTTCTTTAGTAGCCCAAAATGAGGCAAGCAGCGGCGCGTTCTTGACAGCGGAGTACTTTTTCAGAAGTGCCAAACAGGGCGGGGAAACCGCGGTGTTGGCAGCACTGCCTACCAGTGGTGCCAGATGGTACTGAGGTTATTTCAGATTTTACCTGACGAAACGCGCGAAATTTCGGGAGTTTCTTCTTTAAGTACACTAAGTATATAGTACATTTTATGTACATTTTCACTTGTACAGATAATGAATAAGTAAAAAGAAGAGCTGAAGAGTATTTTTCTATATAAACTATAACAGTACAATGAAAAATGATGCGCTTATGAACCCAAACACTATTATCAAACTCTTAAACATTCACCGAGACTACATATTCACTATCGTCCTCCAAGTCATCAGCATCATCAAAAGCATCAGTAGATTTATTGCTTTTTTGCGAGGACATTCCTTCTGATAAATCTCACTACTCATTCTGTTACACATTCCCTTTGTTACTCTGCAACTGTGGCAAATATCACTAGAGAGTAGCACAGGGAGCGTGAGATGGTAACCTATATATTTACTTTGTTTCAGTTATTGCACTTGAATGATGCAAACACAACAAATTTAGCATGAAGGTAGAAAAGTGTGAGAAAGGGAGATGTGAGCTGGGGGGAGCGTTAAAGGGATAGATCAAGGATGAGATGGAGGGAGGGGGTGGAGAGGGAGAGACCAAGGATGAAATGGAGGGATGGAGTGGAGAGATATATGAGAGAGGTAGGTGTAAGTTGGAGAAGGGGGGAGGAGGAGACCAAGGTATTCAGTGGCTCTCTCCTCTTTTTCTGTCTGTCTCGTCTTCTCGTCTGGCAAGGAAGATCCATAACACCTCATCCTTAGCGATTTATTTTTCGACATACGTGGTTAATATCCTACTGAACATTATTTATGCAAAGTATGCGATGGTGGAAAGATTTATGCAACACAGAATAGGGGAGTAAGTGCGCTAAGCAAAATAAATAGCTCAGGAAAATGTGTTAGAGGGCTTTCTTTAACAACGGAAATAAATAAGGGCTTGTCTTGTGAGGTAACGAGGGAGGTAAATGAAGTCACCAGAGAGGCAAGCGATTCTCCTGATCAACCTCTTACAGTAAGGGGATCCAATGCCTCTAGATTTTGAAAAGCAGCATCAGCAAGGGGGAATCTCTTGTATGTCTAAGATCCTGCATCTGTGAAAACTGGTGAAAAATTTGGGGTGGAAGTGTTTGCTCCTGAGAGAGTGACTTGCCTCTCTTTGCACCCAAGTACGTAAGAAAAGAATAACGTAATGAAGCGAGAAAGAACATAAGAAGCGAGGATAACTGCAGTAGGCCAGCTGCTCTATGCTAGGCAGCCCCCTAAAGAATAACTGAACTACTAGACTGAGGAAAGGATAGTAAGGAAGAAGACGTAAAAGAGTTTCTTCAAGTTACTGGGGACCCTTAAAGGATGTTTTGCTTATACACTTTTTTCACATAACAAGCAAAGTTCTAGAAGACTGCAAAACACTCATGCAATGTGTAATTCTGTGGATTCTTTGTAATTTGGAACACTTTAAGATGGGGGGAACAAAATCCAGTGAACAAAATTTAGCAACTGGAGATACAAATTAGTGAAAGGATTATTCTACCCCTAAACTGACCCATATAAACAAGAGCGTAGGGCCCCAGGGCTAGGTTACTCAGTCCCGACACTTAAGGCGATGTTGACCAGCCTCACCTGTCCCTGAGTGGCATTATGTGAGCAAGAAACCCCAACCATTCCTCAAACAGAAACCCTTACAGACTCCTTCAAGTTGGAGCACCTTATCCCACTAGACCACAAGGCGTCAGTTGATTTTATGGCGTAAAAAAATGGCTTCCTGGATTACAAGACACTATTAGCCTTGTCATGCAGTATACAGGCATCTGGAGAGAGAGAGAGAGAGAGAGAGAGAGAGAGAGAGAGAGAGAGAGTGAGAGAGTCCCAGACCTCAAGAGATCCCTAATTTAGCAACCACTTTACATTTCACACTTCGCTGCTACTTACCTACAGTCCTACAGCCACTCACACTTTAATGCTTGATAATATATATGCCTACAATAATAACACACACACACACACACACACACACACACACACACACACACACACACACACACACACACACACAC
>JAGKTI010003822.1:0-17914 GCA_018397915.1 Birgus latro
AAGTCAACGTTCCAACGGCTATCAGGGAAACTGCTTATAAGACTTTATTTTTTGTTTTAACGTTATTTAATAGTATTTTAACTCGCACATAAACTTACCAGAACATTAATGTAAATATTGAACTTAGAAATTCAGTCCTGTGGAAAAACACAGTGAATAACATGATCACATGATCAAAACAAACCGTGTGGGCTGCATACAAGGGTTTGGCCTTTCAAAGGCCTTTATAACACTTTCATTGTCTTTTCAGGCACATGTTTATTGTGTTATGCTGTATAAGTAACTAGTAAACACTCATTTAATTTTGGGTAGGGCCTGTTTGGTGTTTTAGTACTTTGTTATAGGGTAGGTACCTGTCCCACCGGAATGCTCCTATATTTTTCCATTGATTCTTAACTTCACACCTTGACGTTTCGCGTTTCGTGTGGGTTTGGCAGAACATCAGAGTCGAAATTTGAGGACTTACTGTATATAGTTTTGCGAATTTGCGAGATTTGTTATCTAAAAAATAAAATGGAGGTGTCAAAGAGCAATGTGTGTGCATCAAGTTTTGTGTGAAACTCGGAAAGAAATGGACAGAAACTCATAAGATGTTAAAACAAACATTTGATGAAAATTCTTAGGATGTTAGGTCTTATCTGGCCATTTCCTTGAGCTCCGTGCAGGCCTCCAGCGATGCTGCTTTTGCTCATTGGTCAGGTTCATCAGGAGAAAATTGGCTGGGATTCGTCTCATGTCAAGGTCGTCAGACAAAACTCGTTGGCAAGTTCCATATGATAGGTTAACAATGTCACAAACATCGTGGATTGTCCACATCTGATCTTTAATGATGGTTACATTAAGTTTGGCCACACTGTAAGGAGCTGACCTTGTGGAAGGGAGACCAGAACATGCATCATCATCTGTTGATGTTTGTTTGTGTTAACCTGTACCACTCTGGGAAAAAAAAAAAATGATACCCCCTCTGTGGTGGCCAATTTGGGATTTTTATTTTTCTGGCTACTTGGGCTTAATACATCAATATAGACCCGTGGCACTAATAAAAGTAATCACCAGAGCCAGTACGTTGGTTGAATCGAGTCAGGTTGTTGCTAATCGATCTCTGAAATCTTCAAGCTTAATGTGAAAGCAGAGTGGCTGTGAGCCCGTGAAGACTGTCACTTGTCTCCCATGCTCCAAAATCAATGTCATAAGCATAGCGGAACAATGTCTGAAGTTAGCGAGATACGTTATTACCTTCCATCATACATCAGTTGCTTGCACTGATTTCTCAGTGCCATTGGACGTAGAACTACGTTGTTGGCGTTTTAGAGGAGGGATCTATATCTACGTCGCTAGTGTGGTACAGGTTAAAAACGTTTAAACAAGTCGTAGGTTTGTGTAACCCCCAAAGCATTGTCACCAAATGCTAGTTTTTACACTTTATGAGTGTCTGCCTCGTTCTTCCCCAGTTTCACACAAAACTTGATGTACACACGTTGCTCTTTCACAACTTTCATTTTTGAGGTAAAATTTGCAAACTAACCAAACATAACGATAAAAAAAAAAACATGCAGCAAACGCATCCACGTTGCACAATACCACTTGACACACTAACAAAATAGAAAGCACTTTGAAAGCGCATACCTCTGCCAAAGCATGATCCTAATCCGGATCAGCCTCCAAATTTTATCATTTCTTTCTTGGTCCATGGCTTAGCCATCATCAAAATTTCATTGAAATTTATTGAGAATTTACATTGTGCAGGATAAATAGCATCCGGATCCTCCCCCAAAATTAATCAATTCTTTCTTTGCCCTTGGTCACTCTTCCACATAATTTCATTGAAATTCATTGAGAACTTTTGGAGATATCATGTGGACAAACAACCAGACAAATGCAGGTGAATACATAACCTCCGCCTACTTCGTAGGCGGAGGTAACAAGGGGTGCATGCACTGCCGCCTAGCATCCACACACCGTAGGACAAACGGTTTCTGCCTGCTTCAAATTTTGGGAACTTTTGGGTAGCACCTCGAATAAATATAGGTGTGTGTGTGTGTGTGTGTGTGTGTGTGTGTGTGTGTGTGTGTGTGTGTATGTGTGTGTGTGTGTGTCAGTTGTGCATTCACTAACAGACAATCAGTTGTTGAGAAAAGGTAATGGGAAGGCACATAATTAACGAATGTGAATCTTGTAAGTTTACCGCATAAAAACATAAAAAGGGAAGGAAGAAGCCTTAAAATAGCAAACGAAAAATCCTGCCAGAAAAACATGGAGGTGGCAACTTCACTGATGAGGGTGAGGGAGAGATATCGAGGCATCAGCATATCTAATGACGTGTGTGATGATGGGAAATGCAGGTCTCAACCCATAGCATGTATTTTGTAAAGATATCGTTATGCAGTATGTGATATAAACGAAGCCAGGGTGTTGTATCGCATGAAATATGTATGTGGAATAATACATGAAATTAACACATACACACACACACACACACACACACATACACACGTGACAAAAAATTAAATTGACAGAAAAAGAAATGGAAAATTTAGAAAAAACACTGCCATTGTCTCATCCCATGAATATCTAAATGGAATGATGACTGGAATTTTAATGAAAAAATTAGGTCAGGTAGAGGGGCGTAATAAAAAATAACTGGTTCACAGAAAGACAGAAACGTATAAAAAACAAGCAGTTCCGGGTACAACATACCTTGCCCTACAGTAGTTATTTTAGTGCTGTTAAATACTGATACATTACTGCCATTTCAGCAAAGTCACAACTAACTTCAATTTCAACCTGCCCTGTGAAACTCCTAATAAAGTCTACAGTAATGGATTAACAATTTTCCCATTCGAGAACTCACCCGGTGAAACTCCTTGACCTTGCGTTTCATCTTTCAAACTTGAAGACATTGTCTCCACAATGAAATCAGTTCCTTTTGGGGCCGGTGCCCACATGTCCGGAGGGCTTCATGTAAATTCATTCAGCTATTTTTCCGTAATGTTCCTAACAAAGAAACAAACAAAGAAAAGACCAAAAACAATACCTCGCTGGACTCCGTTCGGCCGAGGTAAAAATAGCCAAGGGACACTGCAGTTGATGATATGTATATGCAACATGATGGAGGGGAATTGTATCTCATTTTTGATGTAGAGCCTGGACAGTAGAAAAAAAAAATAAGTAAATAAATATAAAATAAGCTATAGCCTCTTGTGCTCGGTACTCTAAAGCACGGGATACTGGTGTTTGAAATACAATGTTGTGTGTTCTCAGTAACCATATGCCATTCACAAATGGTACTAGCTGAAGTAAAATTAAATAGCATCCATCTCAACATTTACTTCCTCAGAATTACGAGAAACACCGAAACATTCAAATATCTGAATGTGTTATTTATAGGCAGATACATCACTTCTCCCCTCCCAGACACCCCTGTCTCAGATCTCCAGCAGTATTCATGCATTCATACTTAAACAGGTTCTCTGTTGGGGAGAAAATGGTGTAAGTACCCAGTAGTGGTAACAGTGAACCCGGTAGACTGCTGGTTGAAATTGTCCTCCGTCTGCAGTCCACCATTCTTTTTTTCGAGGGAGAGAGAGGGAGCTGAGGAACGTTTATGTGCCTAGCAAAGATCATTAATGTAAGTTGATATAATTCGTAAATTTGGACACATTCATGGCAATGAGATCTCAAGACACATTTACACACATTTCGCTCGACTCAAGAATAGTCTATTTTATTGCCACAGATGATTTTTTATTTTTTATTTTTTATTTACTGTCCAGACGAGGTAAATAGAGGCATTCCTGTCTTTACACCCTTACAGAATTCTTTCGAGGTCATATTATATCTTGGACTTATAATAATAGCTAATTAAAAAGTGAAACAAACTGAAGACCTTAATACTAGAATTTCCCTAAACATTAATTAGGGACTGTCCAATACACAGAAACATAGTGGCAGGGAGAATGTCATCGACGGATAACATACAACAGGGGTCTTTGTTGCTTGATTTGCCTGCTCACATAACTGGAGTGAATGATGAGAGAATGGTTCACAGCCCTGCTACTTGGCACTTTGTTGATACTTCTCCTACTTGCAGTTTTATGGCTTTCTTACCCTATTTCAGTAAACTGCTCATCACGTAATTATATAAGTTGGAAAATGGGTCATTAACGGTGTGGGTTAGTGTAGATCTTGAAGAAGGTAAATATTGATAAAAATAATATAATAATAATAATTACAATGATAATAATAATAATAATAATAATAAAAATAATAATAACAACTATAATGATGATAATAATGATATAATGACGATATAATAATAACAATAATATAATAATAATGATATTATTATTATTATTATTATTATTAATATTGTTTTTTTTAATGTTATTATAATAATTATAATAATAATAATAATAATAATAATAATTATTATTATTATTATTCTTATTATTATTATTGTTGTTGTTGTTGTTGTTGTTGTTTTTGTTTTCATTATTATTATTATTATTAATGTCACAAGAGGAGCCTACCCAGCGAAATGAGGCAAACCCTTTTTCATCTAACATGCAAGCTTACGAAATTCTGTTAATCATGAATGAATAGCATGAGAAAAAAGTGGAAACTGATCATTTTCAGCAAAAGTATGGAATTTTGGCCTCACAACACTCTACCACGAGCCAAGAGCTAATGATGTGGAAAGGACGAGAGAGAGAGAGAGAGAGAGAGAGAGAGAGAGAGAGAGAGAGAGAGAGAGAGAGAGAGAGAGAGAGAGAGAGAGAGCGTAAACAAGTCAGGGAAAGAGGTTAGAGGAAGGAAGAAGGGGAAATGGGACGTGATGTAAGATTATTGGCCACTTTACGTTCGTCACTACCAAGAGTCTCTCCTAAAACTGACGGAATCCCCAGAGCCTAACTATATTATGACAATGTCGGCAAGCACTCTACGAAAGGATGTCTCCGACGCACCCATTAGCCTTAAGAACACAAACGTTTGTTATTCCCAGACACAAAGGCTTTAAATTTTTTGTTAGCATCTACCCCTAAATCTTAAGCTTTTATGTATCCTTCAGACTCCCAAAGTAGTGAAACCATAACATTCAAATACTAAAACACAATAGGTAAAACCTCGATTTCTCCTCGTTCGTCTTGTTTCTTGTTTCTTCATTCTCAGAAAGGCTGAGTATAGAATGGCATAGCCCTATTATTTTGTAAAAAGGTTTCAGGCTCCACTGGTTCTGATCACTGATAAATGCTGACCGAAAGAGGGCAATAGGTCAACTTTACAGTTTTGACCCGATTTAGAACAAGCTCGTTGGACTGGTCGAGGATCAGGAAAGAACAGAGTCATTCAATTTTGCGACCAATCAGTCAACCGTAAAGATCACAGGACAAGATCAAGATTTTGGCTCGTGAACTCAATAGTATACATTCGATTTAAATCACACTTGGTGGAAGGCTTGATGGTAACCAGGAATGAAGTGTTCTATTTTGAGAACAGTAGTTAAAAGGTCAACGTGACAGGACAATATCAGCTTAACCACTTTTAATTCAGTCTGGATCAAGTTCAGTGGAAAGGCTAATGGCCATGCTAGGATGAAATATTTGAAGCTTGAGAACAATCAGTCAGAGTTCAAGGTCACAAGGCAGGGTCAAATGTTTGGCGGTAGAATGACTGTAAGGCAGGAATGTTGCGCTTTCCAAGTTTCCATGCTTGTTATTATCTCCAAATAATTTTATTCAGTTAATGAGGAATTTTTCAAACAGGATGTACAGAGTCAGAAGTCAAAGCCTTTAATGTCCCTTCAGTACTACGCCGACCTACTAAGTTAAATACTTACAAAAAAACTTGATAACTTTCTGACAAAGAGGCTTAAAAATCAGCGAAACATGTATGAAGTAACATTTTATAAAATGTCTGAAATTCTCGGGGTGGCAGTGCGTCCAAAACCACTGGAATAATGCTGCGGTAGTTAAGGGACATACAATCTCATCTCTACAATATTTTTTTTTTTTACTCAAGTAAGAGCCATTATGATGTTAGAATTATTTGTGCTTAAGTGTACCCATCAGTGCAATACATAAAAGATGTAGGAATAGGATTATACAGTATGTTCTTCTACTGCCTACACCTTACTCCATTCCTACATCTTCAGTCTTTTAGCAAAAATTGTATTTTTGTACTTGAATACCTGTTATCTAATCCTTTCTTGTCCTATCAGGTGTGCAAGCGTCTTGGGAAAGGTTACTCAGCCAGGACATTTAAGGGAAGGGTGAAGAGGCTCACTGTCTTTTGAGTGAGATTACATGACCAAGAAATTCCAAACATCCGGGCATTTAGAGGTGACAGCCACGGTGGGTGCTTGGAACCACTTTCTGACTCACTTCTTCATTTTTGCTGAAGTCTCGGCCATTACTCTAATTTTCTCAATGTTTAATACCATATCTCCAAACTCACCTTCTCCTTACTGAGCCTCAGCTGTCAGAGGCAACTAATAGCAAACTCTTCAGTGTATCCTCTTACTTTCTCTATACTCACTTCAAAGCCAAACGTGGCTCTCGTGTTCTACTCTTTGGCTTCGGCTATCCTGTCGTTCTCTG
Organism: Birgus latro; assembly: GCA_018397915.1. Classification (NCBI taxonomy): domain Eukaryota; kingdom Metazoa; phylum Arthropoda; class Malacostraca; order Decapoda; family Coenobitidae; genus Birgus; species Birgus latro. Next base: position 6,597 of record JAGKTI010003822.1, read on the forward strand.
ACTAAATATAACTGTGTTTTTACTTATCCCCTAATTCTACTGACTATGAAAAATTCTTTAACTATCTCATTTCAGAGATGAAGCACATCCTATTAATACCTCTGAAATCTCCATTCTAGGTGATTTCAATGTTCACCAGCAAAGATGGCTCTCCTCTCTTTTCATTGATCCACCTGCATCTGTTTAACCCTTAATGACCAAGAGCAACTTGTGCAGCACCCTATCCATATCCCTGACTGCCTTGGAAAGAGTTCCAACACACTTGACCTTTTCAGTACATCTAATTCTCCTGCTTATGCTGTTAATCTCTTCTCTCTGATGGGCTCCTCCAATTACAACCTTATAACCTTAACTTGTCCAGTCACTACAGTAAGGCCTGTGGACCCTCCCAAGAAGTGGTGGCTTTGGCACCTTGGAGCTGCTGATTGGGAGGCTCTCTGGCAGAACTTATTTTATTTTCCCTGGAATGATTATTGCTTCCATGGCCGGGAGCCATCTGAGTGTGCCTTGCACAGTACAGAGGATATTCCCTCTGGCATGGACACATGCATTCCTTTCTCCTATCCTGCGCCAAATGCAAAAAAAAAAAAACGGTTTAATCACACTTGTTCTAATGCTGTCCACAACAAAGAGAGGGCCTTCAAAAGGTACTAGAGCCAACCCACCCTTGCATCCCACCTCTTTTATGTTTTTGCTCGGAATGAAGCTAAGCCTGTCCTTCACACTGCTGAACATAATTTCACTCATACTAAATGCTCTGAACTCTCCAACTCAAATTCTTCCCACTTCATCTGGCATCTTGCGAAAAACATTTCTAACAACTTTACTTCATCATCCTTTCATCTTCTCCTCCACTTTGATGATTCTGTAGCTGTTTCCTCTTTATCAAAAGTCATCATCAGACTTTCTCCTCCAATTCCACCTTAGAGATGATTCTGGTGCTGTTCCCCCATCACTTCCCCCCTCTGACTTGAAAGAAAAATATCTTCAGGTGATTTTTTTAAAGCCATCATTGTCCTCAATACTAACAAGGAATATGGGCCTGATGGGGTCCCTCCTGTTGTCCTCAAGAACTGTGCTTCTGTGCTTACACCCTACCTTGGTAAACTCTTTCGCCCTTGTCTGTCAACTTGCACCTTTCCTTCTTGCTGGAAGTTTGCCCTCATTCAGACTATCCCAGAGAAGGGTGACCTTTCCTTGCCCTCTAACTATCGCCCAATTGCTTTAACATCCTGTATTTCTAAAGTTTTTGAGCCTATTCTTAACAGCAACAAAATAAAGTATAATTCTTATCATAACCTTCTTTCCGATCGCCAGTACGGGTTTCGCCTGCTGTCTTTTCACCTTCATTTCAGACTCCTGGTCATCCTTTCGGGACTTTGGCGGAAGCTTTGCCATGGCACTTGACATCTCAAAGGCTTTCGATGAAATCTGGCATAAATCTTTAATTTCCAACTGACCTCTTACAGTTTTTCTCAATCTATCAATGCCTTCATCTCTAGCTTCCTTTCTGATCATTCTATAGCTGCTGTTGAAGACGGCCACCTTTCTTCTCCTAGAGCTATCAACAGTGGTGTTCCACAGGGCTCTGTCCTGTCGCCAGCTCCCTTCCTTCTATTTACGAATGACTTTCTAAGCTGTATATCTAACCCTATTCACTCTACACTGATGACTCCACTCTTCACCATTCCATCCGCTTCCTGCAGAGTCCATCTCAGCAGTTACTTCAACAATCAAGAGATGAGGCTATGGCACACTTTTCTGACTTGGCTTATATCTCTGGTTGGGGTAGAAGTAATCTTGTATTTAAAGAGACTGATAGATTTGCCAGTGTTTAAAGAGACTGATAGATTTGCCAGTGTTTAACCCAATAGTTCCCAGAGTTCCTATGAGAAGGATTTTGCTGGAAGGGCACTAAGCATACCGCCCTCCGCTTATTGGCTCATAGTAGCGAAGCTCATAGGTCCCTACCCCAGGGTTCCCATCTTTATTAAATTTTGAAAGTGCCCAGTCCCGTCCAATATTGAGGGCGCAAATGGGTTAATGAATAAAAAAAAATCAGTTCTTATATCTTTCGACAGCTAACTAATAATACAAACAAGAAGCCTCGGACCAGGACTGACATACAGGTGACGACTAAGGACCGAACAATGGACATGGTACGGATTGCAACACGGAATATAAGGCGTGCGAATGATGAGGTGAAAAAGAGAGACTGCCCAGGTACTAGAGGGTGCAAGAGTGGACATATGTGGAATAACTGAGATTAATGGTGAGGTGAGAGTGAGAGAGAGTGGGAGTATGGATGGGGTATTTGTGCGGGAGTAGGTGAGAATGAGAGGGCAAAAGAGGGAGAATGTATTGTTGCGTACAAGAGATGGAAGGAAAATGTAAGAGAGTATGGATCAGTTGGCTCAAGGATTGCGTGGGTAAGATTGCAAGTAGGACTACAAATATGAGCCATTGTGTGTGTGTGTGTGTGTGTGTGTGTGTGTGTGTGTGTGTGTGCGTGTGTGTACACACACACACACACACAATGGCTCACATTTGTAGTCCTACTTGCAATCTTGTGTGTGTGTGTGTGTGTGTGTGTGTGTATGCGCCAATGCAACATCATGCAAGTGTGGTGAAAGAAGAGTTCTGGACAAATGTGGAAGTGTGCATGGAAAATTTTGAAAGAAATGAGAGTATTTTTGATTGTTGATTGGAGATATGAATGGAAAAGTAGGGAATGTGAAGGTGGATGGAGTAGTTGGTGAGTGGGGTGTGCCTGCAGAAAAGAATGAGAATGGCAGTGCTCTAGAGGACATATGTCCGGGGAGGGTGTTGGTGATAGCCAGTACCCTCTTTTGGCACAAAATGATACACAGGTATACGTGGCAAGTGATGAGACGGGTGAGTGGTGAACTGAACGAACGGAAGGCAATGATTTATCATGTGTGTGTGTGTATAACAGGATGAGATGTGTAGTGGATGCAAGACCATTCAGAGTTTGGTGGAGGGGACTTTCCGACCATCATTTGGTGGTGGTGAAACTCAGGTTCAAATACAATGGAGGAACAGAAGAGAAAGACAGGAGGATGTAGTTCAAACAAGGAAAGTAGAAAGGTTGCAAGAAGATGGAAAAAAGGCAGACTTTAAGAGAAAAGTGGAGGGGTGATTGGGTAAGTATGATTTGAAGCAGATGCGAGAGGTGGAAGGTGTGTGCAAGATGTTCACAGAAGAAATCTGTGCAGCATGTGAGGTGGTGTGTTAGGTGAAGAGAAGACGAAAGGGGGTGCAAAGAACTGCATGGTGGAATAAAGAGGTCAGACAAGCTGTGACGCAAAAAAAAAAAAAATGCATATAATGATTAGGTTAGGAATTGGGACGTGGAGGAAGTTGAGAGGCAGAAGAGACAGGGATAGGTAGAGAGGAAGGGAAAGGTGAAAAGATTAGTAAGAGAGAGTAAGAAAAAGGTGGATAAGGAATTTGGAAAGAATCTGAGTGTAAAGTGGAGAGAATGTAAGAAAATATTCTGAAATGAGGTAAAGAGAGTTAGACAGCGTTATAAAGGAGCCAGCCGAGGAGTGAAAGATAAAAATGGTTGATTGCTAGTGGAGAAGGAGAAAAATTGAGAAGGAGAGAACACTTTAAGGAACTGTTAAACGTAGAGAATGAAAGCATTGCGGGTATAAGTGGCTGGGGAATGACTGGGAGAAGGAGGAAGGTGAGAAGAGAGGAAGAAATCAGCAGGATGGAAAAAGTGGAAGCAAAGAAGAAAGTCAAAATGAGGAAAGCCCCAGGAATTGATGGAATGTGTGGTGAAATGCTGAAGCATGAGGGAGAGGTAGTAGTAGACTAAATATGGAAGCTGTATAGATTGGCCTGGGAGGAAGGTAGAGTCCCTTAGGATTGGAAGTCGGGTATAATTATTCCCCTGTACAAAGGAAAAAGGGAACAAGAAGTGTTTGGTAATCATATGGGCATTTGTCTTCTTAGTGTAATAGGAAAAGTATATGGCTGGATACTTATTGACAGAGTTTGGGAAATAACAGAGGAATTACCGTAGTTGGTGAAGAACAAGGATGTTTTAGGAAGCAAAGAGGTTGCGTAGATCAGATAGTCGTTCTTAGGTTGTTAGTGGAAAAGTTTCTAGAGAAGGGAAAGACGTTGTATGTAGCCTTCATGGATTTGGAAAAAGCATATGACACAGTGGATAGACGTGGAATAATGAATATATTAAGAATATATGGAGTAGATGGTTAAATGCCGTGAAGAGTATGCATGAAAGAGCTAAGGCTGCAGTGCCTGTGGAGAGTGAATTGAGTGAATTTTTCCATTTGAATGTTGGATTGAAACAGGGATGTGTCATATCTCCTTGGTTGTGCAATCTGTATAGGTATGGGGTTTTAAAAGAGATACAAGATGGAGGGAGCAGTGGATGTTGGAGCAGCTTTAATGAGAGTAGGCAACGTTTGGAAACGCCCTGTTCTGTTGTTTGCAGATGATACTGTATTGTTAAGTGAAAACGAAGGAAGACTGCAAGGCTTGGTGAATGAGTTTCTAAGAGAGTGTAAGAAACGGAATCTAAAGGTGATGAGGGGAGGGTTAAAGTTACCTTCTTCGAGAGAAATTAAATCATTGGATGTACAGTGAGGTTGGATGATGAGGAAATGGAAAATGTGAGTGCATTTAAGGATGGAAGTTTGGAGTTCAAGATGTTGGAGCACCTTAACCCACCAGACCACCATGTGCCATTAAGTTATATAATTATTACTCTGCATAGTAAATGCTTTCCTAAGTACGAGAAACTACTTGGCTTGTCACTCATTGCAGAGTTACCTGAAGACATCACTACATCGGGTGAGTGGGTGACAAAACGAAGAGAAAACAGACGTCTCCGTACAGGGGAGGTTAACGATAATCTCTTTCAAATGGATATTTAGTGTAATGCTTTCAGACCAACAGATGTCTCCTAAAATGCATAAGGTCGTCTGTTGGTAACTAGAATTAAAAAAAAAAATCCGTTACCGTAGTGAAAGGATTGATTAATATAATTTCTATGCTCACAAGTATGATTTGAATAAAGTAGTTTTTGTTAAAAGACGTCCTCGTAGCAAAGGGTTACGGATGACTGTAATACTTTCATTACAAGTGATATATTCCAGGCTTAATACAACAGTTTGGGAAGAATGAGATCGTCACAGAACTGGAATGTTTAATCTCCTTCATTTCCAGCGGGATTTCTGAGCTCGGTAAAACTGTCTGCCGAGAGTAAAAATAAAATAAAGATGTCATAGTGGTGAAGGGGTGAAAGGAAATTGCTTCCACCCCTTCATATTTATGGCTTTTTGCTAAGCTGAATGAAATCGACTTGCGTTAGTACCATGATATTTACACATGCCATCGACGTGCAAAAAATTACCCTTCTTCCTGAATGACGGTTTGTTAATGTGACTCTTCTACCGCTAGACGCTTTTGTTCAGTCTGGGGAAGATCCTCGTAGTCACTCAGACACCCACCCCTTTGGTAAGAGAGGTCTCAAGGTATAGAAATATTGTTTGGAGTTTGCAAGAATGATATACAACAGACACCTTCATGCCAATGGTGTTAACGACTATGAGATGTTTAGTGAAAGGTGATAGTGGCTCTTGGGAGTGAAATCATCATCATCATCATTACCGTCATCATCATTATCGTCATCAGTTTTACCTCCACCATCATAAACATCATCATCACATTTCTATTAGCCAATATAATTCACCCCTTCCGTGAGAGAGCATTTTATGATAATATTTTTCTGATCATTGAAAGCTTTATTCAGTTTAAAAGTGATCCCTCGTAGTGAATGGTAACAAATTATTTCCGTTAGCCCATTTTTACCATGATATATATCTTCCTCTTATTCTTATTTCCAGTATACAGTTGTTTCCGACTTTAGAGAGATCCATGTGACAGAAGAGCATAATACACTCCTCATAAATCCCATCAGTACGATTACTTTACATTAAAAACATACTACCAATACAAAGTGATTTTATTCTGATTCGAAACGACCCTTGACAACGATCGGATTAGAATCCATTAATCACGTCAATAGCTATAATGGCAATAAAATTCATTGCTATTCTCGGCAGGCAATTGCACTGGACACAGGAGAGTTCTCTCGAAATGCACTGATTACTCATTAAATAGGAACAGGAAAACATATCAGACGGAGAACCAATCATCTCATTACCCGAGCATAAGGACTGTGCTATATTTTTAAGCAAAAAATTGGGAGGGGGGGATGACAGCAAGAATAATGCCCTTTGCAAAGGAAACCGAAGTAAAGAGGACCCCAAATTCAACATCCAGTCAGTCTGAGATCAGTGGACACATCGCCTTTAAAAATGTGAAAGTCATGGGCAGTGGGAAAACACGGTTATGTGAAGAGTTTGAAATCTGACCATCTGTATAAATGAAAGAGTGAAAGTACCGATTCACTCTTGCATTAAAGAGTTGGACAGAAACGGCGTGAACATGTGAAGCTGGACGGATGCTGAGTGGCTGTCGTAATTACGGAGGAATGACTGCCAGGGGTTCAAGAGAACAGTGACCAGAATTACAGTGACCAGAATTATAGTGACAGTAGGGGTGATAGATATGCAACACTGAGGCAAAGGAGACATCTGAGAGAGAGAGTCAGAGGAGAGTTGAGATGAAAAGCCTTTGATTCCAACGGAATTAGAAGAACTGTGTATGATGAGCCCCCACCCCCCTCCTCTCTACCTACTCACATATAAGTCCAGCGTCAGAAAATAACTGGGGTTAAAGAATGCATGGAGTCGGTTCGTGGCGCCTGATATCTGCAAAGCTGTTTTTGCATGAGATGTAATGCGATCCTTCTAAGATAGATCATGAGAAAAAGAAACGCCATGAATATTAAGAGGTGATGAAGAAATGAGTTGTATGTTGTAGAAGATAAGGGCAGAATCATTTAGAAAATTGTAGTAAATTAAGAGATGGTAGAATTAAGTTTTGAGGCATTAAAGTAGCAAGGTTCGTTTTACTCAAGTAGAAAGTAAAAGACAAATCAGGAGATGCGTATGCCAACACCTCATTCCATGATTGTTGTATTAACTGGTTTGGTGGTTGCTGTGAGATGCAGGTGAGAAAGTGAAGGTTGCAGTCATCTCTGTATGAATGGATGGGGGAAGATGTAGAGTCAGAAGGTCATTGATGAGAAGGAGGAAGAGAGTAGTGAAAGGACAACTTTGAGGGACGCCACTATCTAGTGTTTAAAAAAGAACAGTGGCCGCGTATATCTGTAGTTCTAGAACGACCAGAGAGGAAAGTTGAGATTTTGGCATAGAAAAAGGGACAAAAACCTTTGGAGGACAGTTTGGACATTCAGGGTGTATGTCAGATTCTGGCGAAAGTTTCACCGGAAAAAATGAAATAAAATAAATAAAAGATGAGTATGATTTTGGGAGGAAAGTAAGTTCACCAGTGGAGTATCCATGACATTATCCTTACCGAGGGTTAGAAAGAAAATTATAAAGGAAATATACTTCAGAATCATGCTACGGATAGATTCAGAGACTTTAAAAACATAAGATATTAAAGAGACTAGAAAATGGACGATTGGGAGTTGTCACTAGCCACAAAAATCTGAATAAGTTTCATTTGCGTTAATTATTGTGTTCTCTTCAAGTACGACCTGCATTTCTCGCTCATTTAAAGGATTATGGTAGAAAAAGTGACATCCATTATTCTTACCTTAACTCTTGACTTAACGAAATAAAGATGAAGAAAGGACTCTGAAACACACACACACACACACACACACACACACACACACACATTCTTGTGCCAAAGTCAGGGTAGGGGCTAAACAAAGAAAAGAAAAAAGTCCAATCTAAGAGTGAGATGCACATCTTAGAAGCCTAATATCTGTGGGTATGAGTGTGTGGTGTAGGTTGAGTGAAGGCAGACAAACAAAGGACCTCACGCTGAATAACTCCTCCACGATGCCTTCACAATTTATTGGAGAGTGTAGGTTCGTCAAAACTGAGTACATCCTACTTCCTGCGCGTCTTCTTGCCTTCTGGCTGTTTCTATGTCACTCTCAAAAGGAAAGGAGACAACAGAGTGTGCATGTGACCATCACGTTTGGCTGAGCTTGCAAATTGTCGATCTGGTCTCAAAAGGCCCTCAGGAGCTACGCTGCACGTTCTTCCAACTATATCTTACTATAGCTATACATCTAGGCAAATACATCGTCATACAGGTAGTTTTTAGATCAAAAGATATACACGTACCATTAAGACGTAACCTTGACTTATTTCGGACCTTACCTGGAACATTTCGTCCTAATCTTATGATAACTGTGATAATATTGACGTTAAAGAAATAATGTTTTGAATTTCTGAATAACGTTCTCTCATTTCAGCAGAAAACGAAGCTCATGTATGAACAGATCACGAAACTCTTGAAAAAAAAAAAAAAAAGTCTCGCCTTAATGTGTAGGAGGAACTAAAAAGAAAACCAAAGAAATTCATCTCGATCATGAAATTTGTCAGACAAAACGCATTAATCCCATTTTCACGATGGCGTCTTATCTAAGTTTATTCTCCCTACGTCCTGAAGATTGTTTCAAACTAGGAGCAGTGTTTCGTACGTTGAGACAGTAAGAATAAAAGAAAAAAACGTATTTACGACTGTGATGAATTCCATTATTAAAGTGATTTTTTTTTTAATTCGCTATTAAACAGACGATCCTGTTCAGCTTAGGATATTCTCATTGAGCAGTATGAAAAATCTCTCTGAGCTGATAGAAACAAGCTATTAGTCGCCAGAAAATATTAATGGCATCTTCGTATTGTGAGGCTTTAAGTAAAATCGCTTGCCTTTATGAGAAACGTGCTCATTAACAATTTCACTGTGATGACTTTATTTTAATATTCCACTTTCAGACGATTTCTTTCAGCTTAAGAGATACTGTCCGAACTAGAGGAGATAAATATAGCCCTCATGAGTCCCCGGAACTCAAGAGGATTTTCCTAAGCAGGAAAATAAAATGTAAGAACTGAAATGAAAATGGCATCACCGGCTTCAGCGGGTTACATTCCACAGGATGTTATGAAGGTGTCTGTGTTCCAGGAGACGGGAGGTGTTGGAGTGTGAAAAGTGGCGTGAATTATGGCCCTATAACATGAGGACACGTACAGTCGGCACCAAGAGTTCTGTCGCCTCTCGTGCCTATTTCTCCATCGACCTTAAATGTTATAATGATAGACCCAGATCAACTGACACTAACGGGTTTATTTAGCTATGGATACATGTCATCAGTGTCTGTTGTTGCAAATTCATCCCACTGATTTTCAGTCCATGGAGGGAAAAATATCAGAGGCACGACTTTTGATGCCGTCTGTACGTAGAACAAGCGCCACAGGCAGTCCAATTTTGCTGCCACAGGAGTGTTGTTGACAGCGACACTCGTTCCGCCACCAGACCCATTCATGACTACCTGCGCTCGCGGTCGTTGCCCCAAATTCCGTAGCCTCTTTTTTTCTATAGAGTTTATCCTGGTTGTGGCTGTTTGGCGTGCGTCGTCTGCTGTACTAAACGGTGATCACCTTTTTTCTCTATGAGTCTTGCAATATTTTTACTGATATGAGAAATATTTAAAATATACAGAGATGTGGTAATGACGAGGGGATGTCCTTTCAAGTTTTTGTTTACAAGACAGGCTCACGCGTGCAGGCAACATGGAAGGCAGGGGCTTCTTACTCTTCATGAAGGATGAGGACCGCAATATCAATTGTAAAAGTACTTATTTGATCCACGTCCATGAAAGCTCAGGTAGTTGTGTTGGTAGTTGAGATATAACGTTTATTGTGAACTTATGGCCTCCTTTTCATCTTGGTTGTGGCTGTCCAGTGTGCTTCGTCTGCACCGGACAAGGTTCAGTGTCCTTGACTGTGGCCAGCTCTGAAACACTGAGCCGAGTTCGACAAAGAACAAGAAAAGGAAGAAGAAAAAGAAGATCGCTAGGTACGTGGAATACCATGTAACAGACAGTGCTATTTGGGCTGCCATTCATTGCTGCCACTGGCTTCTGGTCATCGAATGGATTGTCTGTGTGAACCTTTATTGGGAAGTGTGGCCATGTGAGATGTGCTAGTGATAGATATAGCAGTGTGAAGTATTGCTCTGTGTTGTGTGGTAGTGTGAATGTGGTGAGTTATATGGTGTGGTAATATGAGGTGTGGTAATGTCAGAGTTGCCTCTAAGTTGTGGCAGTGTGAAGTTTGACAGTGTAAATCCAGACAGTGTGAAGTGTGGTACCGTAACAATGATGCTGTGAAGGTAGAAGAGTATGCGTGTGTGGTGCAGTAACGTGAAGCGTAAAGCTTGGTAGTCTGAAGCATAAGGTGTGATAGGGTGTGGTACAGTACAGTGACTTTTCTTGCGTCTTGTATGACAGTGACACAGTTACCATAAAAGGATAAATGTCTCAGATTATTCTTTATCTTTTTCACGGTGCTGACGTACTATATGCGTTTATTCTTGCTACCGTGAATCGATTTTTTTTAACTTACGAAAAACATAACGATATTTTAGTTTAAGGGTTCATGAAGGCTCCATTTAAATCTTCCGGTTTGTAAAAACTCTCTCAAGCAAAATATTATTGGTGGAAATTGCAGAACCAAACAAGAAGGAACATTTTCAGTGCAGTATAAGTGCCCTACAATCGATCATAAGGACCGCACATTTAACCTTTGCCTGTGGCCTTCGCCATTAACCTGTCGGTTTCGAAATTAACCCATTTGCGCCCAGTGTCCTAAATATAGGACGGAGCTGGCCATTTTCAAAATTTAATAAAGAAGGGAACCCAGGCGTAGGGACCTATGAGGTTCGCCGCTATGAGCCAATAGGCGGAGGGCCGGGGAAATCTGGGAGCTAATGGGTTAAACAACTTCACCCTTTCAGGATCCTCAGTTCTTCCGCAAGCACTGGGCTAAATCGGATACAGAATGGTTGAGTTATACTATTCAGATGCTAAGGCACACACACACACACACACACACACACACACACACACACACCGCGCGTGGGTACAAAGGCATAATATCCCCTGAGGTCTCAGACAAAAAGGATTAAGAGAAAAGAGAACAGATTGAGCAAAGGAGGTGATGACCTTTGGAAACTTAAAAATAATAATAATAACAATAATAATATACTACTACTACTACTACTACTAATATTACTATTATTATTATTATTATTATTTTTATTTTGCAACGACGACCTCTGTCATAATCAATGTTCACGCCAAGCAGTTTAATTCA
>JAGKTI010003822.1:37616-54489 GCA_018397915.1 Birgus latro
TGGAAGTATATATTTCACAGGATATTCTTACCTATGTTCAGTACCTTATTCATTCCTGCACTTTATAAGCTGTTATTAAGAGCATCAAATGCAATTTACATAATTTGCATTATACGCTCTAACGCTTAATGACCATGTTCCACAAGTATACTGTGCTGTACATATTCAAGATACTCCAATAAAATGTTATTAGTCAGAATTATAGTGAAGTGTTGTTAGTGACTGTGCTTACACTACTAACTGTTGCTGTTTGTGTTGTAGGAATAGTTGTAGAGATGGTTATAAGTAGTAGCATTACTGGTTGTGTTGGTTGTGGTGCTTGTTGTAGTAATTACCGCAGAGAATTTGTAAGAGAGATTTCATATTCACCTACTACATGACAGAAAGGAGCAAGACCAATGGTGGGCTGGCTATTCAGACATTTATACACTAACTGTCTGGCCGGTACTACGCAGAGTCGATATCCTTTGGTGTGTATTTGCGTGCGTTTCTCAATTTCCGGTCGGATAACTTGTCGCCGGTGTTTGTATACCTCGATGGAATTTTGTTTGTCAGTCATCGGAGGGACTTTTGTGATTTTTGACTACAGTCGGAGTACAGGTGTGTGCAGGTGTGTGCGTGTGTGTGTCTCTGTGTGTGAGTGTGTGTTTTAACGCTTGACTTCGAAACTCGACTGTGGCCTACGCAGGTAAAAGAGGTAAATAAGTGTAGACGGGGAGGGAAGAGGGAGGGAGGATGCTTGGAGAGAGTGATTGGAGAAGCCTTTTTGATAATTAATACACAGCACGATGAAAGAGGTAAGTAATTCATAACTGATCACATACAATAGCGTGGAAGTCCAATTAATTTCAGTATGGAGATATAAGCCAAGGTAAGGAACTTGATAAAAGAGTATATACGAGATGAACTACGTCGAACAATAAAAAATTCTGACAGGGCAGACTACGATAATTTGGTATAACTCTAGGTGTTCAAAATCTCTGTCCCCCTGCATTCTTCCTCTTGCCCTGTCTCCCTTCTTCCCTCGCGTCCTCTCCCTCCTCCCCGCATCCAGCACATCATTTTGCATTATCTTTTCCCCTCCTTCCTGCCTCCCTCATTTCCCGTCACTCATCTCACTGCTACTTTCCACATATATCCTGTTCTCAATGCCCTTTTCGCCACACTATATTCTCCCCTCCGTTCCTTTTACTATTTCCCCTCTCCCCATCTCATCTCACTCGTATCATACACCTGTCTCCTTTCTGTCGCCTCTCCATCTCTGTTACTTTGCCTATCATCTTCCACTTTTCTCCCGTAACGTTTTCCCTCCTCTTACCTCCTCATTATTAACTTCCTCCTCTCACCACCCTTTCCTCCTCTCAGCCCCTCACCCCTTTCCTCGCCTCTCCCCTCCTCTTCCCTTTTCCCCTCTTTGTCTTCACACAGCTTTATTCTTTTCACATCGCATTTTCCTTTCCTTTCTTCCCGCTTTTCTCTACTCCCTTCTTTTATGTCCTCACCTCATCTTTCCCTTCCCTCGCTGATCTTTGCATTACCTCCTCCCGCCTCAGCTTCCCCCACTTCTGGCCAATCCACAGCTACAAATATCACCATCCTATCTCCATCCTCGCCTCTCCGATTTTTCTCTGTATTTGCCCCGACGCCTCCGAGGGAAGTCTAACTCCACTTTACCTCCCACTCCTTCCCACCCTACTCACTTTTTTTCCCCCCTTTCACTTTCTCATTCACTTCTTTTCCTCCCCTGCAGGGCCCCCCACGAAAACTAATCATGCAAATTCCCCCTCCCCCGCTCCACTCCTTCCTTTGCATCTCATTTCCTTCATTTCCTCGTCAGTCATTCTCTCCTCTCGAATTTTCCACTTTTCTGTCCTTATCTTAAACTCAGAGGCTAATTATTGTTATAGCCTTCCCTATAACAAAATGACTTGAAAGAATCGACAGTTCTATTGTTCTTGCTTTTCGTTGTACTTCTTTTAATGTACGGTTGGCAACGTATGGACCTGGTTCAGCATCAGAGTGTGGCAAAGGTACGCTTGACAGCCATGACACAATCACATTGTTGGTGGCACACTGGCATGAATGAACGGTGTCTAATAACAGTTGAAATGACCAAGTAAGACCAAGTAACTGTGATTCATGAACGTCGAGAACGGTAGCTAAACCTCCGCCTCACAGAGCTATTGTCCCAGGTTCATTGTGTAGCCAACTGTACATCACTCCACCCTCACTCACCCCTCCCCACACCCTCCAGCATTCTGTATATCTATTACCTCTTCCCTCTCCCCACGAACTCTATATATTCCACTCATACTACTCCCGCTCGCTTAACTCTTTCCTCCCCTGCCACATATTTCAGTCCCTCTCCAATCACACATTCACTAGCTCAGTTACTCTCAGTCCTTCCCTCGCTCCTCAGTCCCTCACTCAGATACATCCCAGTCACTCACTAACTTATTCACTTTCCACTTATTCTCACTCATTCCCTCACTCACTCACTCATTTACTCGCTCACTCACCAATCACTCATTCACTCACTCTCGCTCGCTCGTCACGCGATTACTCACTCATTCATTTGATTGCCCATTCACTCCCCACTCCCTTACTTTCTCGTAGTTCACATTCATCCACTAACTCATCACTCACTCCCCACTCACTCATTCAGTCTCTCAGTGACTATTCACTCATTCTCCACTCACCCCTCAGTTGCTCACATACTCATTATCTCCCCACTTACTCATTCACTCACTCACCACTCATTCATTTACTCACAATTCACTCATTCGCAATTCACTCAATCACTCCATACTCCCTCATTCACTCACTCACTTCTCATTCGCTGATACATTCTCTCACTCCCTACTCACCCATTCTCTCACTCACTCACCACTCAGGGCGGTTACTTGCCTGCGATTGATGAGTCTGCTCGGCCGGACAGACCGGAGTTACTCAGCAGCAAAAAGAACAACTTACTGCACACATTCACTCACTCCCAACTCACCCCACTCACTCATTCACTCACTTGTTCACTCATTCACTCACTCACTTATTCCCCATCACCCTTTCCTTCATTCTCTCACTGACCCACTCACAGTCTTGCTCCGTTTGGAAAAGGGGGGCTGCCACGATACTAGAGTTTTTTTTTCTTTTTTATTGCGAGAAAGAAGGAACCAAAGGCAAGGAGCCCGCAAAAACAGTTCCTTCCAAGAAAAGCAAAAACAATACAAAAGCGAGCCAAATTCAAGTTCCGTTCATTTCGAGGTGCCTAGACACACTGCGTTTGAAAGACTGGAGATCATAGGAAGTAGGAAATACAGACAGAGGGAGACAGTTTCAGAGTTGACTTGTTGCATAAATGAAGGACTGGGAGTAACGGTTAACTTTTGCATTAGAGAGGTGGAAAGAAAAGGGATGAGAGTTTGTTGCTAGACAGTTGCTACACACCCGTTGTAGAGGTGGAGGGATACATGTAGACAGTTCAGAGGAGCAGTGACCATTGATGTAGCGATAGAAAAGTGATAAAGAGGCAACAGTGCGGCGAAGAGACAGAGGTTGAATGAAGCCAGTAAGAGGAGGAGAGTTAATGGGACGAAAAGCCTTTGACTCCACCCTACTGAGATGAGCTGTATGTGGGGAGCCTCTTCACACATGAGAGTTGTGGGCGAATAAAACCCGTGTATAAAGTCAACAACTGTGCAGGGGTATAAAAGGTATGGAGTCGGCTTAGCACACCAAATCTCTTGGAAGCAGATTTTTCAAGAAATGCAATATGTTCTTTCCAAGATAAATCCCGAGTGAATGAAACCCCAGGCATGTTCAAAGATGATGCAGGATTGAGCTGGATATTATTAAACATTAGTGGGTACTCCTGTGGAAGATTTTTTCGTGTTGATTGGTGTAGAAACTGAGTCTTTGATGCATTAAAAACAACAAGATTATTTTTAGCCCAGTCAGAGATACAAGCCAAGTCAGACATTAAGTGTATCATAGCCTCATCCCTTGTTTGTTGAAGTAACTGCTGAGATGGACGTTGCGGGAATCGAATGGATAGGTGAAGGGTGGAATCATCAGCATATGAGTGGATAAGGTTAGATGTACAGCTTAGAAGATCAATGATGAATAAAAGGAAGAGAGTTGGTGATAGGACAGAGCCCTGAGGAACACCACTGTTGATAGATCTAGGAGAAGAACGGTGGCCGTCTACAACAGCGGCTATAGAACGACCAGAAAGGAAGCTAGAGATGAAGGCACAGATAGAAGGATAGAAACCGTAAGAGGGCAGTTCGGAAATTAATGATTTATGCAGGACTCGATCGAAAGCCTTTGAGATGTCAAGTGCAATGGCAAAGCTTTCGCCAAAGTCCCGAAAGGGACTGCTACTACTATTACTGCTACTACTACTACTACTACTACTACTAAATGCCTAGGTTGGTGAAACGACTCAGTCTGCTACTGAGTAAGGCCCAAAATAAATTATAAATCTGAGCATCAGAAGAAACTCGGATAAATTTACTTTCTAGCAGCATGATCAAGGGCAGTTATTAGCCACACCAGGAAATGGTTAATTAAGGATCAGGTTAATAACATCACAGAAAAAAAGATAAGTGCACTGAACAGCACTGCCTGAAATGGTCCTAGTCACAGGATTAATTACAGAGGTTTCTTTTACGTACGAATAGTAAAGGAGAAACATTAGTTACTCTAGTGAGTTTAAAATGAGTAGTATATCTATGGAGAGGAACTTCCGTATGCGAGTTTGAATGTTGCTAATTAGCCCGGATACATCAAGTCAAGGAAGCTGTTATTTGTGATGGCTATACTATACATGATAGAGCTAACAGAAAAAAAATAAATAAACCTCTCTGAATTGCTAGATGCAGAGAAGGAATTACTGTACATTTTACACAGACTTTGTAAGGCTTTAGTATTTTCGGGTGGTAAAATGGTATGTCCGAACGTAAACATCTGCCAAATATCAAACAGGATACGACAATTTATGTTCCTGACGGTAAAGCAACAGACCAACAATGCTCATTAGCTTAGCTGTCAATATCCCTATGAAATGCACCAGTATTTCTTGTATCAAAACATGAAAGAAATAAGGTTGGCGGTTGATTATAAGACACTTATTTAACAAATCATCTATATCCATTTGCCCCTGACATTACTGGATAATGCTTTGCAAAGTATATGGGAAGAAACATAGCCTTTCAATCCCTTGAGGAAGAGACGCAAATATATACAGTATTTTCTACCATTTCAGTATGTCCATGGGTCTTCCTAATGGTTCAGGTAGAATTCAACGTTTAATTTATAGTGTAATATCGGGTAGGATAACATACGGCATATCAATTTTGTCACGCTTAGTGACCTCATTATCACACCTAATTCATTACACCAGCACATGAGAAATTCAGATAAGGTGTTTCCACAAATTAGGTGAGGGAGAACTTAATATCAAGGCAAGAAATTGTCAATTTTTAAAAAAAAGAAATTAAATTCCTTGGTCAAAGGTTAGGTGCTGAAGGTATCCATAACTTCATGGAAGAAACTAAGACTGCAAAAGAATTCTCAAAACCAATTAATGCCAATAAGGTACTCATTTTTTTTATTTGGCACTGTAGTAAAGAGCAGTTACAAGCACATTCTCAAATACAGTATAGCAAAGTCATTATTCCTCCTATAAGACTCATGTCATTTTCAATGAATGAACCCATAATTTGTTACGTTCGATGAAGTTACACTAAGCACAAACTTAAATGAGCACTTTAGCCCATTCTTGCTTTAATAAGTCATGCATAATTTGTTTGGACGTCACAGTTACGGGTCTAAGAGAGGTATTAATATAGGAAGAGAAGCATAAAAAGCTGCATTTGCCAGCAAACAAACAAACAGTGCTGGAAAAATAAAGTTGGCACTGAGTCAGGAGATCTGAGAGGCAAATTACTGGTGTCCTCCATTCATGAAATATCTGTAACAGTTGGACTTGAACAACTGTAGGTTGAAGTTTGGAGGGAAACAACTCTGGGGAAGCGAGTTCCAGAGAGATGCAGTTAGGGGAATAAAAGAATTCTGATAGGCGGAAGTTCTGCAATATGGCTGTGTGACATTCCAGTTATGAGCGCTGCCAGATGCCAGTGTAGCACGAGGGAAGGCATGGAGAGGTGGCACAAGTAATTAACATAAACTTCATTCACATACGAATACTGCCAGAAAATTCGTTTCTGAGGGTATTCTTCTATCAAGACAACAATGTCAGAATTAAGTAATAGGAGTCTCTGAATGAGTGGGGTATAACTGATACCCTAATTCACCTATTATCATCGCCTTGATCTTAGCTAGCTCTCCTCGATTTGGCCACATCTTAAAGGATGCTTAGCTAGATAAAGTGGATTCACAAATAATGACGGGGTTGCTGTCTTGGTTGGGTTGCGTGGGTCGAATCCAAGCGTCCTGGTGCTGGCTATATACAGTGTACTCCTGTCAACTAGCCTGCTTGGATCAGACTTACTGAAAATGGCCCATCTCCTCCTTTACTGGATTCAGAGATGCCAAGTATTAGTTAAATTACAAATACTTAAATGCAATGAATTACTCCATGAAATTTACAGGGAACGTCTAACTTAACAGTTAATCTTAGTTTTAAATAAAAAAGCCAAATATTCATTTTATCCACATTAAGATACAGTATATAAAACTTTGCATTCTCCACGTCATCATATCATGCATGTACAGTCATGTACACGGAATATTCCTGTCATTATAGGTATCTACACACACGTATTTACATTCTAGTTCTCCATAAATGGTTAAACATAGTAGCATAGTCTTTATGACTATAAACCAGAAAACTAGAGCAAATCCCTGGATTATTAAACCACTTTGAACAGAACTATATGTTCTCTGAATTCCTCTGCTTTTAACAAGTACAACTATATTAAAAGGTGTGCATATACTGCTACACACAGGACATTATCTTCTTCTGGATGAAATAGTTTCCATAGATTTGGGGCCAGGCAAAAAAATGATACGCTGTATCATGTAAAATGACCCCTAGCAAGAAGATCTCTCCACAAGTCTCGAGAACCCTGTGCTGCTGCCTTTCTTGGTCACGCATCACTTAAATTTAGGTCATGCTCCAACTAAATTGGTTTCATTGTCGCTTATTAATTTACTGGGACAAGACTGTCTAGCAGCAGATCTTCTGAATACGTTCGGGAATGTCTCTGAACTTTAATCTCCTGCTATTTCTAGAATGATTGCCCTTGTGTAAGTGCAAGTAAACAAACATATATACATATTATGGGGAGTTTCCTCACCCATACATTTATAGCCCCTGTTCAATGAACTCCAAATACTGTTACTTTGAAGGGCCGACTTCTATTTACCCTATCCTTTGGAAATGAAGGTGGTCCTGGACAGTCATATGGTCGTTGTTCATACTTCCTACATACAATGCAATTCTTTTGATATTTTTTCACAACCTGTCTACCCCTTGGAATTCAATACCTTTCTCAGACTCGGGCAAAAGTCTGCGGCACATCTCCATGACGTTTTGATTCATGGGCTTCCTTAACAATTAACTGTACAAAATAATAATTCTTTGCTAACAATATAGGATGTATAGTTTGGGAAGGCAAATCAGCCTTTACTCTTCTGCATCGGCATCTAATTAGACCCTTTCTGTCTAAGAATAATCCTAAATCTCTTATCAGTTTACTATTGCTGCTAATGCCTTGGCATAAAAGGTCAAAAATCTCTCCATAAAATTTCCTTTACAATCTTTTCATCCAATATTCCATGAATTCAAACTCTTCAAATCCCGCTTTCTCATATAAAAATCTTACGACTAATTTAGTGGTGTTAAGGAGTTGTCTCACTGATGAAAATATACCGGTCTGTTAAATCTGGCTCAGGAAATACAGGATCCAGGTTTACAACACTAACCTCAGCATTATTATACTGTTTCTGATCAGGCCATTCATTAGTAAGTAACCATTTAGGACCTTTAAAGCACATTTCATCTCGGACCAATCTCTTTTCTGTCAAGCCTCTCCAGAGAAGATCAGCTGGGTTTTGGTTGGAGGATATAAGCATAAACTTAAATTTGGAAGACAGTTCTTTTATAATCTTCACTCTATTGTGGACAAAAGGAATTTTATTGTCTTTCTTTCCTATCCAGCAAAGACAAATCTCACTGTCAGTCCATATATAAACATGCTGAAACTGAGTGTTAAGAGTAATAGTTAAATACCTGGCCATTTTAGTTCCTACTTCTATGGAAGCCAGTTCCATTTGAGGTAGGATTCTTCCTTTAACTGGTGCAACTCTGGCTTCGAACATAACAATTTTACTTTAATCTCCTGTTGCACAATTAGCTACTGCCCCATGTGCCTTTTCAGAAGCATCACAAAATATATGCAAATGTGAGTTCTCGGTACTGTTTATCTGCTTAGGTATATATATGCTTCATGATTTTTCACATTCCTTTCTGATATGTTCCCACTGTTCAACATGTCTCACCTAATTCTGTGTCCCAGTCCAACTTTTCTTGCCAAACCTCTTGGACTAAACTTTTGCCCCTAATAACTATGGGGCTGATTATTCCTTATGGTCAAATAACATGGAGACCTGACTTAACAAGGACCTCTTGGTGAGTGTTACGTCAGAAAACTTAACTGGTTATAAACTTATTATACCAACCTTTCAATCCTAGTTAAGACCCAACACATTCTGAGTTTAGGGAATGTCAGTGTAATGATAGTTCTCAAGTATTCTGTTCCTTAAAAGCAGTGAATTTGTATCCCAACTCTGTGACGGCAAATTTGCCTTTCCATATTCGGAATTGGCTACTTCATTAGCCTCCAGTGTTTCCATCTCCGTATCAGCAACACCTTGTAATTTATTCATATGGAAAGCCTGACCTATTTATGGGCAATTGGCATTCTGAAAATGATGGTTCAAAGTATTGCATAGTAGGAAAGGACTAGCACAAGAGCCAAAGGGCACCGATCGGAAACAGTATGTTTTCAATGGACTGGCTTTATTTTGAGGGTTTTGAGGCCAGAAGAATTTTGTTAATTTCCAATCCTCTTCTCTCAACCCTGTTCTAAGAAAAGCCTTATTAATGTCTGCTGTACAGTAAAAGCATAAGGTTTCTCTCTAAATCTTAGTAATATATTCCCCAGCTTCTCTGTTAGTGTAGGTCCACAGTACAGGCAGTTGTTCAAGCTAGCTAGTCCTTTGAATGCTTTACTACTACAATTAAAAACCATCCTTATAGGAGCTGTCATTGAGTCCTTGGTTACAGCATGATGTGGTAAATAATGTCCATACTTATGATTAATAAGAACTTCTACTTCTTCTATAAATTTATGCTTCAATTGATCCTTATAATATGATCATATATTGTTAGATGTTCTGGTTTGTCTCTCAACTTTCTTAGGAGAGAATTTAACTAAGTCCTACCTGCCTGGTAATTTGTTGGTAACTCCGAATGGTTTAGTTTCCGTGGTAATCCTTCACAATACTGTCCATTTGTACATTCCACAGACTGATCATACAAGTCCATAGCAATTTTTTTCTTCCGGGTTTGGTTCTTCAGGATGTATTCCCACACTATCGAAATCTCACAGTTTGTGTACAGGTTCAACTTTCTCACCCAGTAAGCCATTTAGTTGAGTAGGTTCTGATTCTGCACCTATTCTAGCTGCCATCAATGACTGTGTGAGGGTAACAATGACTGAGTCCACTAGTTTGGCCAATCCTCTGGCTTGCTTTGGAAAAGGCAATTGACCCATAATAAGGTTATCTCCTGGACTCTTGAATATCTGTATTTTATTCTACTTGAAAGTCCTATGTAGGAATATTCCACAGCAATCTGACCCTATGATAATTTTTCTGGGGCCCACAGTGTCTGATTTCACATTCTGCTTAGCCAATCCCCAGGCTCTGCACATGATCAGAGATTTCCATCAGTCCTTTGATAAAGATACTTGTTTCCATCTTATCCAGTACCACTGCCGTTATACGGCATTTATACCGGCCAAGTTGTATTAAGAGTCTAATTAAATGAAAGGATTGTGCTTCCTTAGCAGTTAATAACCCTGTATCTACTAGATTTACTTTGTCTATAGTGAGTAACTTTATTTTTTCTACTATATCTGTAGAAATGAGGGTTTTCTGTGCACCAGTATCAAAACGAGTACAGGTGGATACACTTCTATTTTCTGTCATTATCTTTACATCAGTAATTGGAACTGCAGCTAGTAATGTAACTGGAAATGAAGGTTTCTTGTGCACCAGTATCACAACGAGTACAGGTGGATACACTCCTATTTTCTATCAATACCTTTATATCTGCATTTGGAACTGTAACTAGTATTGATACTGGACTATTTGATTTTGTAGCCGTCATACTGAACTTGCCAGTTAAGAAAACTCGTTTTTTGCCATCCTTGGACACAGAGAACCATGATGATTTCTCTTTTTTGTACTTCAGACAAAGGTTCAAGCTATGTTTACAGTCTGTGGATGCGTGTCCTCAATTGACACAAATCGTACAACATGCCAGTTCATTCAGCCTCACTATTCTAGAGGCTTAATCAGAATAATTCGGACAAAATACAGTGGAATGTTGTTCACTACAAAATACACTCTCTTCACTGTATTTTACCATGGAAGTCTTTACCTCTTTATTATCATCCGCATGTCCATTCTTAGTCCTTGGTAATTTCTCTTCAGATTTTAACTCAACTGCTGCATTAGGTTTCCTGGTCTATCCCCCCCATGTTCAAAAGAAAAGTTTGGGGAAAAAAATTCTCAAAAATAATTTTTGCTCATATGAAGTGAAAGAGTGCATGAAAACGTATAATAAAAACTTCTATGAGTGCATTATTTACCTTAGGTCAGCCATGATGAAGTAATGAAGCTACACACTTCCATACTACTCATTGGGAGATACTGAGGATGCATGCTTGATGGCGAGACACATGGGTGGTGATGGAAATAGCTCGGTTGAGATGCCAAACGGTATTAGAAATGCGCCCATTAAAAAAAAAAAATGCTCATATGATGTATGTAGCGGCTGCACATTTTCCATCATATGAAGTACGTAGCAGCTATCAGGTTAAGAAGCTAATAAAAGTGCCGCCAACATCCTGTTTATTTACAGACTGAGACTGGCTTAGGTTTCACAGCTAATTGGTTAGCGGTCCTCTTCTTTACTTCAATCTTCGGTTTGCTTTCAGCAGGCTTCACTGTTCCTTGCAGATGTTTGCAAAGTTGCATTAAGCCATCCTCAATCTCCTTACAGGAGAAATGATCTTTCTGGCACCTACCATACAATCCAACCTTGGTTCTAGATATTAACTTTATGGATACATTTCTAGAAAGCACCCATTCTGCTGCTTTTACATCTTCATAAGTACCTAAAGCTATTAATTTTCAACTCACTGCTATCCGAAAGTTTTGCAAAGAATCAAAATTATGTTTAGTTATGGGTAATTAAATTAGAGCCTTCAGTAACTGGGTATTGACCAGTTTCCTACCTTCATAATTCTGTTTAAGGATAGTCATAACAGCCTCATAACTATCCTCTTCAACAGGTAACTCACTAATCAACTTATAAGGCATGCCCTTGACCTCTCCTAACAGTTAAGAGAATTTACTAACCTTGGAGAGGTCTGTTCTATCATGGACTAAGTGTTTAAATTTATCCCAAATGGATTTCCAATTTTGTTCCCCATCAAACTCTGGGAGCGTAATTTCTGGTGTCCACACCTCGTGTTTCTGTTAAAACTACTTTTGATCCAAGCAACTTTACGATTGTTATACAGTATATTCCCCTATGTTACTTTCATACTTCGTACTTTCTGATTCATACAGATCATCATCATCTTCCTTCACAATAGCTGCTTCTAAATTGGTATAACTTTCTTCATGCTTAGCCCATCTGACCTTCAAGATGTTCAGAGGACTTCTTAATTTCTCTTTTGACAGTGGTATTTCCATTATTGATTCCCAATAGTCGTTTGTAGCTCTTGTTACCCATCCTGCCTTACCACTCGTTAACTTCTTTAAAAATGAAATGGACTTTTTGGATGATTACCTAACAACCTTCAAAACTCCTATACTGTATTTTCTCTTTAAATTTAATTGACTGTGAGGAAGATTTTGAACCTTTCTCGCTTGGTTGTTAATCCGCTTGGGTTATACCGTTCTCCCCACAATCATAACCCCTCTAATATACATCAAAATTAACCTGAGCCCAGATGCAGTTGGTTCTTCAGTATTCCATTGGACCACTCATGGCTTCTACTGCACAGAAGGTGTCCCTCTTACGTTCTTTATAGATTATGAACTTATAAGGACAACCTCCCTACCTTGATTGCTCCAGTGAATACCGTCAGCCTAAAGGGTTGCCTGGAAGAGTTTGGCTGCATAATTTACGGCCCTGCTTACTAATTTAATGTGTCGTAGGTAACTAATGCACCATAGAGTAGATTTCTAAGCTCAAGGAGAGTTATGGTTACAGAGGACTTACATAACCCTTCAATGACCACACCAACAGCAATAATATTCTCCACGAAGTCATTAAATTCCACATCCTTATAAGTATCATTTTCTCCCAGAAAAAGGATGGTGCAGTGGTGTTCCCAATCCAAAACAGCATTTAGTCGTTCATCACTTGAAAAGGAACTAGCCTTTGTGCCCGGAGTCCCGTATATGAGTATTTCTGTGTCTGGTACCTCTACCGCGTGCAGAGTCAAGCTATGCCCCCAAAATGCAACCTTGAATCGGTTTAAAGCCTCTGCACACATCTGTACTCCTCACTCGGGGCATCAAAAATGTCAGAAAGTTCGTTTCTGAGGGTATTCCCCTATCAAGACACTAATGTTAAAATTAAGGACTAGAAGTCTCTTTGAATGAGTGGGGTATAACTGTCACCCTAACTCGCCTATTGTTATCTCCTTGATCCCAGCTAGCTTCCCTCGATTTGGCCAAATCTTAAAGGATACTTAGCTAGATTAGTCGGAATGTCAAATAATTGGTCTCAGGTCTTGGTTGGGTTGCATGGGTCGAATCCAAGCATCCAGGTGCTGGCTGTATACAGTGCACTCCCGTCAGCTAGCTTGCATGAATGAGACTGAATGAAATTGGCATATCTCTGTCTTTATTGGATTCAGAGATGCCAAATATTACTTAAATTACAATTGGTTAAACGCAATGAATTACTTCATGAAGTTGACAGCGAATGTCTAACTTATTAATCAGTATATCTATCTATTGTCAGACGCTTTAATAAGCAAATTGCCTCCATGTCGCCCTTTCCCCTGCCATTTTCACTGCCCTGCTCCCAGTCTACACCCTCTCTCTCATATTCCTCTCTACTCCATCCGCTCATCTCATCCTTGGCCTTCTCCTCCCTCTCCCCCGCTCCACCTTACTCACATATACTCTTATCCTTAGTCTCTCGCTCTCCATCCTCTCCACATGGCCAAACCGCCTCAGTGTATTTCTCCTAATGCTTTGTATCACATCCACATCCACACTACAACGGTCCTTTATTTCCTCATTTGTCAGTCTGTCTCTCCATGTAACTCCACATGCTCCTCTCAGATAACTCATTTCCACTGCTCTCACCCTTTCCTTCTAACAAGGTCCTAGCTTCACTTCCATTCAGAGCTGGTATCACAATACTGACATGCAACGATTTCTTTACTTCCATGCTCCTTTCCCTGTTTCTTATCACTGCTTTCAAACAACCAGCTACCTGTCTTCCTTGTTGTACCATTTCAAGTACTTCATCCTCCAAACTTCCATCCTTACTCATCACACTAACCAAGTACTTAAATGCACTCACATTTTCAATTTCCTCATCATCCAACTTCACTGTACATCCAGTGGCTTCATTCCTCTCAAAGACCACAACTTTACTCTTTCCTACATTCACTTCTAGATTCCAGTTCTTACACACTTCCAAACTCATTCACCAAGCCCTGCAGTTCCCCTTCGTCTTCATACAGTATCAACTGCAAACAACAGCACAGGGCGTTTCCAAACACTGCCCTCTCTCATTAGGGCTGCTCCAACATCCAGTGCCATCTTGAATCTCTTTTATAACCCCATCAGTATACAGATTGAACAACCAAGGAGATATGACATATCCCTGATTCATTCCAATATTCAAATAGAAAAATCCACACACACTGCAGCCTTAGCCCCCTCATACACACTCTTCACGGCACTCAGCAACTTCCCATCTATTCAATACATTCTCAGCATTTTTCACATTCCTTGTCTCTCGACCCTGTCATATGTTTTCTCCAAATCCACGAAGGATGCATACAACTTCTTTTCCTTCTCTAGAAACTTTTCCATTAAAGACCTAAGAATGAATATCTGATACACACAACCTCTTCCCTTCCTATAACCTCCCTTTTCTTCTCTAACTAAATCCTCTGTCAATAATTATCCTGTCGTATGCTCTTCCTATTACAATATGAGGACAAATGCCCCTATGATGACCACACACTTCTCTTCCACTTTCCCTTCGCACTGCGGAA
Source organism: Birgus latro (assembly GCA_018397915.1). Lineage (NCBI taxonomy): Eukaryota > Metazoa > Arthropoda > Malacostraca > Decapoda > Coenobitidae > Birgus > Birgus latro. Next base: position 52,184 of record JAGKTI010003822.1, read on the forward strand.
TAATTATACCCGACTTCCAATCCTCTGGGACTCTGCTTTACTCCCAGGCCAATCTGCACATCTTCCTTATCCATTCTGCTGCTATCTCGCACCCATGCTCAGCATTTATCTACACACTCCAACAGTTCTTGGGGCTTTCCCCATTTTGATTTTCTTCATTGCTTCCACTACTAATGATTTCTTCCTCTCTTCTTTCTTCCCTTCTTCTCCCAGCCATTCCCCAGCCACTTGTACTCACAGTACTTTCATTTTCTAAGTTTAACAGTTCATTAAAGCGTTTTCTCCTCCATCTGTCCACTTTTTCTCCCTTCCCCACTAGCAATCTACCATTTTTATCTTTCACTCTCCGACTAACTTCTTTATCACCCTGTCTAACTTACTTTATCTCTTTCCAGAATATTTTCTTATATTCCCTCCACTTTACACTCAATATCCTTGCAATTTCCGTGTCGACTCACTTTTACACTGTCTTATTAATCTTTCCACCACTCTCTTCTTCTCGACATATAACTCGCGTTTCGTCTCTCAACTTCCTCCTCACCCCTGATTCCCATCCACTCGCTATATGCTTTCTTTTGCGCCACAGCACGTCTCACCTCTTCATTCCACCATGCTGTTCCTTGCACCCCCTCTCATCTTCTTTTCACCCCACACACCACCTCACATGCTGCACAGATTTCTTCTGTGCATATCTTGCACATACCTTTCACCTCGCTCATCTGCTCCAAATGATATTTATCCAATCGTTCCTCCACTTCTCTCTGATATTCTGCCTTTTTTCCATCCTTTTGCAACCTCCTTGTATGGACTACTTCCTCCTGTCCTTTCTTCTTTCTATTCCTCTATTGCATTTAAACCTCGACTTTCGCCACCACCAACTGGTGATAAGAAAGTACACTCCCTCAACCTCTGTATGCCCTTGCATCCATTACACACCTTCTCATCTTGTCATCCACACACACAATCATTGCCTTCAGTTCATTCAGTTCACCATCAACCCTTCTCATCACTCGTCATGTATAACCTACATGTGGATCATTTTGTGTCTAAAGACGGTATTGGCTATCACCAATCCCCTTCCCGCACAAATATTCACTAGAGCATTGCCATTCTCATCCACTTCTGCAGGCACACCCAACTCACCAACTACTCCATCCACCTTTACATTTCCTGCTTTTCCATTCATATTTTTAATTAAAAAAAACTCTATTATGTTTAAATTTTTCTATGCATGCTTCCACATTTGCCTCTCTTCTTTCACTCTGCTTGCATGATCTTGCGTCTGGGGCATACACACACACACACACAATCGCCCACATTTGTAGTCCTACTTTCAAACTTACCCACACAATCCTTGAGCCAACTGATCCATAATTTCTTATATCCTCCTTCCATCTCTTGCACACAACAACACGTTCTATTTCTTTTGCCCTCTTATTCTCACCTACTCCCGTGCATATACCTCATCATACTCCCACTCTCTCATACTGTCACTTCACCATTTAGTCTCAGTAATTTCACCTATGTCGACGTTTGCATTCTCAAGCACCAGGACAATCTCTCTTTCCCCTCATCATTCTCACCCCTTACATTCCATGCCGCAATCTGTACCATGTCCTTTGTTCGGTCCTTTGCGGTCACCTGTTGGTCAGTTCTGACCCGAGGCTTCTTGTGTGTATTTTTAGTTAGTTATTTTCCAGACAGGGGCATTAACCCTCCACCAACACACTTGTTGTCGCACAGGGAACACGTGTTGGTTGGTTATAAGGTTACCATCCAGCGTTGTAAATGACTTCCTGGTTTACAAGATATCATTTGGCTTGCCATTCAGTGCAGAGCTACCCTAAAATATACTGCTACACGTTAAGATACTGTATTGTGTATAAGACCTTCTTCCGTTTTCCACGTCATCATGTCACACATGCACAATCATGTACAGTACATGGAATATTCCTATCATTATAGATATCTATACACGGATTTACATTATAGTTGTCCACAAAAGGTTAAATACAGTAGCATTTAATTTATTAATAATAAAGACTATTAACCAGAAAACAAGAACAAATCCCTGGGTTATTAAACCACTTTGAACCAGCACCGTACATTCCTTGGTAAATTCCTCTGCTTTTAACAGAGACAGCTGTATTAAAAAGTGTGCATATAACACTGCACACAGGATATCTCCTTCTGGAGGAAATAGTTTCCACACATACTATCAACGCAGTTATAATTGATTCATTAGTTACTGGAATAAGGGAGGACATAATTTAGGCATCTACAGTAGATGACTTGGATATTTTATA
>JAGKTI010003823.1:9209-54479 GCA_018397915.1 Birgus latro
TGCACTACCACGTGAAATAGTGTGTGCCAAAACAATTCATAAATTTAAGGAAATGTACGATAAAAATGGTTTAAGACACGGAACAGTACAAGCTTGACTCATTCCTGTAAAGAAGCAGTTTGGAAAGAACAATTAGGTAAGAACACACACACACACACACACACACACACACACACAGTATGATAACAGAAAGTCAGTTCGATTTTAGAAAGGGTAAATCATGTTACTAATCTATTAAGCTACTATAAGAGTTACAGAAGCATTACAGAAAACAAGAATGGGTGGACAGAACAGGCATACCCCTGTTTAACGATGTAAGTGGTTAGGTAAAACCCCATCTTTAGCTGGAGTATCATGTATCGGGGTACTTTTAACATGTAATGGGAAGTATTTATCAGCCTAGGGTTTTCCCCCAAACCAAGTCCAAAACCCACCTAAATGAGCCCCAAAACAAGTTTAAAGCCAATCTAAATGGCTTAACAGCTGTAAAGGAAGCTAACCTAAGCCTAACACTTGTATATAACTCACTAAAACCAACATATAAAATATAGGTTAGAAAATATCAAACACCTCTCATCACTGACTTCTTGTAAGTCCATGTCCAGTCCTGGACATCATCCTTTCTTATCCCCACTGAGGCTAGGGGACATGTGGTGCTCCCTAGCACCCACTCATCCTCCTCAAAGCCCTCAAACATCATTTCCATGAAAGGGTCAGAGGGGGGGAGGAAGCCTGGCAAGATGGGATGATTGTAGCAGGAGACTGGTGCACTGGCTCTGGGGGTGGCAATGGAGTGTGATGCAATGACTCAGGGAGTGGCAATGGGGTGTGATGGGATGGCTCAGGCGGTGGCAACTTGGTGCAATGTGATGGCTCGGGCAGTGGCAATGGGGTGCAATGTGATGGCTCAGGCGGTGGCGTTTAGGTGCAATGTGATGGCTCTGGGGGTGCCAATGGAGTGCGACGCATTGACAGAGGAGGTGGTGAGGGAGACAGCTGTGATGACCGGTGAGATGATGAGGGTGACTAATGCGATGACTGATGAGGTAGTGATGGAGTCAGATGCGATGCCTCACGTCATGGCAAGGGAGAGAGAGTCAGTGGCCAATTGGTGAGGGAGATGGAGGCTGGGGTGAGGAAGGCAGCAATGGAGTGGTATAGTGCCTTAGTGGAGACACAGGTGACATGGGAGATGGGGATCAGCTGGAGGTTAGGTCAGCACTGGGGACCGAGCACGTTCTCGGTGGGAGGAGACCCTGGGTGTTTCTCTGCTGGTCAGTGGTGGGGGAGAAGCTCTGCTGGTTGAAGGTTAGGGAGATGCTCTGCTGGTTGAAGGTTGGGGAGATGCTCTGCTGGTTGAAGGTTGGGGAGATGCTCTGCTGGTTGAAGGCTGGGGAGATGCTCTGCTCGTCGAGGGCTGGGGAGATTCTTTATGGCTTGCTGGCATGGTGGGGGCCTGTTTGAAGAAGGCAGTGATTGTAATTTGCCTGGTTGCCCTCTTCTTTTCCTCCAGCATCGTCCTATACACCTTCATCCCCTCCTCCAGCCAGGTAGCTGTGTCCCTGCTTCGTCTTGGGAGAGGGTCATGTGTGCACATCAGCGCAATGCTCTTGTCCAGCTTGGTCAGCATCTCCCTCAGAATTGTAATATTGAGGGCTCACACTTCTGGGATGTCCTCCTCCTTCTGTGCCTCCTGGTGCACCCACTGAATCTCCATATTGAGGAGCTCTTCATTTCTGAGCTCCTTCCTGTGGCTTTCAAGGACCCCATCCTCGTCCTCCTCATGAACCTCCCCGAAGCCTGCCTCATGCAACAGTTCCACAATGTCCTGCTGCATACCGGCGGGGCTTGCATGCCCTCAGGGAAGCTGGTGAAGGAGTGCACACACTCTGGCCACAGCTTCCACCACACACCGTTCATGTTGGGCTGGCTAACTTCCCGCCACGCTGCAGTGTTGTCCTCTGTGGCGTGGCGTATGTTATACCCTTTCCAGAACTTCTGCACTGTTGTCCTGTTGTCGCTGTCTCAGCTGTCACCAGCTGCTGCATAGTGCAGTGGAAGTAATACGGTTTGAAGGTAGCAATCACCCCTTGGTCCATGGGTTGCAACAACGACATGGTGTTGGGGGGCAGGAATACCACTTCAATGTTGCTTGCCCATTCCTTCATCGCGGGAGGGTGGCTAGGCACATTGTCTACCACCACGAAAAATCTGTTCACCAAATTCTTTCTGGAGGCATACCTCTTCAGGACACGAGAGAGGTACGAGTGAAAATATGACGAACAGATGTCGGAAGTCAGCCAGGCCTTTTTGTTGGACTTCCAGGTCCCTCCTGAATTTTCTTTCACAATCCTCACCATAGCCCTGGGGTTCTCGGTGTGGTAGACAAGGAGCGGCTTCAACATGAGGTCGACCTTGGCGTTGTCCCCCAGCAGAAATGTAAGCCAGTCCTTCGAGGCCTTGAACCTTGGCGTAGACTTTTCCTCTGTTGCAAGATATGTCTTGGAGGACATTCTCTTCCAAAAGAGCCCAGTAATGTCAAAATTCAAGACCTGCTTTGCACTGTAGCCACCTTCCACGATGATGCATTTCAACTCGTCAGGAAATGCTGCTGCTGCCACCATATTTGCACTCACCGTCTCACCGTACATTTTCACGCGGTGGAGATTAGCTCGCCTCTTGAAGTGGTCAAACCACCCATGGCTAGCCTTGAAGGTCTCACTAGCATCAGTATCCCACCTCACCTTGATTTCTTCCCATAGTGAGGGAGCCTTGGTGCAAATAATTGCCTGGCTCATGGGTGCCTTCCTCCTGTTCTGATCCTCCACCCACGTGCGGAGCATCCGCTCCAGCTCCTCCATCGCAGGCGCTCTCTGGTGAGTGATACAGGAGGTGGTTAAGGTCGCAACCTCCCCAGCAGCAGCCTTAATGGCCTCCCCCTTCTTGGTGATGGTGGAGAGAGTCGACTGGGCCAGGTGGAGAGCCGAGGCGATAGCACAGGCACCCTCGCCTTTTCCGTGGCACTTAAGAATATCTAGCTTGACCTCTAGAGACAGAGTTTTACTCACTGGAACATCACCAGCACCACCACTAATAGGCCGCTTACCACTCCGACTGGGGCCTCCACTAGCACCACCACTAGTCCCACCACATGCAGCATTCTTACCAGACATGATCACACTTATTTAGGCCAAAAATCATACAAAATTGCACTCCACACATGATTAGTATCACTGCCCTACTCATGGCATTGTTTGTACTCAGTTGCGATGTACTATGATAGCAGCTTGTGTACAGTTGGTGATGCAACACGATGCATGGTGGGTGAGCGCAAGGGAGTTCCTCACTCTGAGATATCCAGTGCGAGAAGAATGATATGGGTGAGCGCGGGGTGAACGATGGCTGTGGGGGCTGCGCGAGCGTTTCTGTGCATCCTGGGAGGCGGGCGGGATCAGCTGGCCGTGGGAACGTGCGTGATTCAAAATTTTTGGCCTACTGCCTGTGGATGTGACGTCAGAGGGCCCAACGTTAAACCGGGGCACGGCCATCGTCTGATGAGGTACGGTGGTATTTGTACCCCCATCACTAAGCCGGGGTAATGCAACTAGGGGCATCATATATCGGGGTATTACTGTATCTATTTAGATTTCAAGAAAGCATTTGACAGAGTACTGCACGAAAGACTTTTATGGATTCAAGAAAGCATTTGACAAAGTACTACACCAAAGACTTTTATGGAAACTGTACCATCAAGGAGGAATTCAAGGCAACCAGTACTTTTGGATGCCGGATTTTCTCAGAAAAAGGGAACTGAGAACAGTACTAAGGGAAAATTATTCATCATGGAGGGATGTGACTAGTGGAGTTCCACAGGGCTCAGTGGACACTAATTATGTTTATAGTACATATAAATGACACAGACTGTAACACTGGAAATGGAAGCTATCTAAATATGTTTGCTGATGATGCAAAAATACAAAAGAGAATCACTAACACAGATTCTTGCAGAGGGCCACAAGAAGAATTAAATAATCTTCATGAACAGAGCAATAAATGGCAAATGGACTTTAATGTGGACAAGTGTCATGTAATTAAGTTTGGTAAAAGTGAAAAAACAACAGATAAGGATTATAAGGTAGAAAGTTCAACCCTACACATATAAAAAATGAAGGGCCTAGGAGTAATTGGTAATAACAGACTGTCTCCAGCTGACCATATCATTGAGATGGTATGGAACATGTATACACTGCATGTTAATATGAGATTAGCATTCACATATATAATGAAGACTTGCTGAGAAAGATAATACATCAATAGTCTGGAATCCTCATCTCAAAAAACTCTTAGATAAGATTGAAAAAGTACAGAGGGCAGCTACAAGATGGGTACCGAACTTAAGAGATCTAAGCTACGAAGAAAGACTAGAAAAATTGAATCTACCACACTTGAGTTTGGGGAGGCAATAAACATGTTTGCGTGCAACAGGCATTTTAGGATGGGAGGGAAAGTAGGCTGATTACTTAAGAGTCTGGAATCAGTAGTAGCCAGATTGACTAGCTATTTCTTGGTCAGGAGGGCTGATAGGAGGTTAGCGAAAAGTGTTAAATTTATAAGGAATGATGAGTGTGTACAGCAGCACAAATTACTAATATATGATGTGGTACTAAAGGAGCAGGTAGTGAAGAATTGGACCTAAGCACTCAGGAGGAAAATGTGGAAGTTGGAAAACCAAGCAATAAGGGATGCCTTCCATAATGAGATGAGTAGAGTGTTGGCCAAACAGGGAGCTGTAGACAGAAGTGTTAATGAACAATACAAAGCTGTCAAGAATAATCTCAGGAGTTTATGATTCAGTATGTGGATGGATAAAGGGCCCACCAAGACATAAGGTAATATGGTGTCAGGATGAAGGTATAGAAACCACAGTTAAGGAGAAAAGAAGACTTTTCCAGGAATGGAAAAGGGGTGGTAACAGAGAGGACTATTGGGCTGACAAGTGTAGGGTGAGAAAGGAGATACACAAGGTAGGCAAAGTCTGAGTCTCAAAGACTTTTCCTGGATAGCTTTAAACAGTGCTGAAAGGTAGAATGGGGTATTTAAGATGGAAAATCAGATGAAGAGAGAAAACAGAGATGTATTAAGTAAGCAGTATGTGGAGAATGATGAAGGAAAGGTAGTGGTGGACAGTAGGGATATTAAAGATGCTTTAATAATGCATTATAACTGGTTGCTGAATGAAGGGTTTGAGACTGGAACAAGGAAGGTTTGAAGTAAGCAGATCAAGTGTTTGGCTTTTGGCCAGTAAGCAGGGCAATTGGCAGGATGCAGTTAGGGATGGCAATGGGTGTGTCTTGGTTGACTGCTGAAATAAGTCCACAATAGATGCATTGGCATTAGAGGTAGATAGCAAGATGTGGGCACTTTTCAGTGTACAGTATGCAGGAATTTTCGGATATGGGCAGTGGAATGGAAAGTGTAGTCTGAGATGACAACCACTTAAAATGTGTAAAGTTTTGTTATATGGAAACATGCTGAGTGCAGGAGGAGAAGGGCTAGTTCATTGCTAGAATGAAAAGTGAATGGAAGAAGTTTAGGGAAATGTTGTGTCTCCTGACAGTGAAGGGACTCCCGTTCATGCTAAGGATAGGCTACTTTCTGCAGAAGATGTGTCAAAAGTAATATTCTGTTTGGCAGTGAGTCTTAGCCAGTGATTGTTGTTGTTGCAACCCCAGGTTCATGTGAACATGAACCAAGTGGACTTAAGGAAACTAGTTGCTTCACTTGGTCATTCCCAGAGATCTTTTTCTTAGGTGATGTTGAAAGATTCTGTGTTGTGATAGTGTGGTGCATGAAGCAAGCTATGGTGTGGGCTGCATTGCAGTATGGTCATAGTGAATTGTGTTGTTACTGTAGCCATTGAGTGAAGAGGATACTAGCAGATTGGAACAAACAGAAATGAGAAAGATGAGATGGATGAGTAGGGCATCACTGAATGACAGAACTGAGAACCGTGTTCTATGAGCGAGATGTGGCATGAGAGATATAAGAAGAGTGTTGTGATCTGGTAGGTTAAAATGATTTGGACATGTAATGAGAAAGGGGGAGTGGGATTGATTGTGGAAGGTACAAGTATGAATGTGTAGGATAGAATGCCCAGACACAGACTGAGGAAGACAGGATGTCCTGCAAGGAGACCTCCAGGATAGAGGGCTAAGTAGGGAAGTTGCTTAGGACTGTGATATATGATGAACTGCCATTTAGTGAAAAAATCTATATATTCTGTTATGGTCAGTGGTCTCTAATTGTAAATGTAAACATATATGGTGCCTTCACTTTGCCATGGGAGAGTACGTGGACACTCTTCCACCCAGTCTGAGGATGAGCTTGGAAGTGTCCTCTGACTCCACAGTGATTTGTGATATCTGAAAGTGGCCTTTGAAAGCTACCTTCTGTGATTCCTTGACTGGTCTCTTTGGAGAAAAAAGAAATGTTTGTCTATTCAGATGAATGTTTGTTGTGGTGAATTATTACACTGTGCTTCAGGCTAATGAATAGCATATGTATTCTGAATATTTCTTTTTAAGAGAAACAGTTATGAAAATCACAGTATATACTAAAGCTGCATGTGTTTTGCTTCAGAAATGACATAGTGTTTCCAGCGGGGATACTTCAGGCACCACTCTTCCACCGCAACAATCCACAGTCTCTCAACTATGGGGCTGCTGGTGTGGTCATGGGCCATGAGCTAGCTCATGCCTTTGATGATCAGGGTGAGTGACTTGAAAAGATATGAAGAGCTCAGAGAATGTTAGTAAGATTTATGATGATGCTGGAACATGTCTTATTGTGAGCCATTTCTCTTTAATTGTAATGAAGAATTTGCTCTCTAATTATATTTTTATGGACACAGTTTACTGCCAGTTATTTCTTACTGTGTTATTAAAATTTTTCCTGAACCTAATTTCACCTAAACTTTAATTGGCAGGTCGGAAATATGACCGTGAAGGAAACATGGAGCCATGGTGGGAGGAGGAGACTATTGCCAGATTCAATAATCTTACAAAGTGCATGGAGGATCAATACTCCACCTATCAGCTGAGAGGAGAACACCTTAATGGGAAGCTAACACTGGGTAAGTAGTACTGCATTTTGCTTCGGAAGTTCCATCCCAGATGAAATTATTCTTAACACCCAGAGTTTACATTTAAAGTATGTCATAGGCTAGCAGAAACGATTTGTCCACACTGCCTTTGGATACACACTGATATATGTTGCATGGTGAGCATGTCATAGGCTAGCAGAAGCAATTTGTCCACACTGCCTCTGGATACACACTGATATATGTTGCATGGTGAGTAATTTGAAGTTATACCTCAATGCAGTTTTACAATTTCATATTTGAAGGAAATAATCTTATTTTGAATTCTTTTGCAAAAGTAGATAAAGGTATCCATTAGATACAGTAATTGTGTAATTTCTCGAATCACCAGTGTGGCAGCTGCAGGAGTGGAGGTTCTCTGTGTTTCCTCTAATGTTATTTATCATATTGTAGTAACAGACAGCTGTGAATTTATATTGCCCTCTCCTTTCAGGATGTAGTAACTTTTATGTTTCATTCCACTGATCTTTTATCTTCCACTAAATTCACTAGGAGAGAACATTGCTGATAATGGTGGTCTGCAGGCCAGCTTCCGAGCATATCAGTCTTGGGTGAAACAGCATGGGATTGAACATTCCCTCCCTGGTCTCCAGCTCTCTCATGAACAGCTTTTCTTCCTTGGGTATGCTCAGGTTAGTTCATTTATGTTAGTGCAGTTATTATTCATATCAGTGCCAGATGTACAGTATTGTCTCTCTGCTGTTTGTGTTTCTTACGACTGTGCTGTGCAAGAAACATGAGCCCAGTAATGGCCTTTGTACAGTTATATAGTAGGACATTAACTTTGCAGTCTTACAATAACCACATTTTACATTAGGTACCTGTTCATTCATTGGTGTTCGTGTTAGCACCTGAATGAGAGTAAAGCAAATCCATTACCACTCTGCTCCACACTAAGTACAGTACATCCTTCAACTTTGCGAACTTAAACTTTGCGATTCACCAATTTTGCGAGGTAGTTCCAAAAGTCATGTATTTTTTAACATTTATGAACTTTGCGACTGATCACACACTTTGCGAGGTCGAGTGTTGGGAGAGTCGTCTTCCCGCACTACTTTGCCACCCCGAGTAATGACGTCATGGTTCATTGGGCGTACTGAGCCTCCTAGTTCAGTGGTCTGCCGCCCCGCCACATTTGTTTGCACCTGTTTCCAACCAAGGTCACTGACCCTCACAATTTCGTGGTGCTCCTCGCAATACCCCAGCAGTCTAACCTTGCACAAGTGTTATCATGGCACCAACGGGTAAGAAGAACAAGAAAATAATTTTGGAGACCAAACTGAAAATGATTGAAAGGAAAAAAGCAGGTGAAGGTAATTCTGCTATTGGTCAGGAGTTTGGTGTTGGTGAATCGACAGTGAGAATGATTTTAAAGAACAGTGAACAAATCAAGCAAGCAGCGAATAACTATGGAGGTGCTCAATTTGATGGTAGAATGCTGGTGGACAACAAATAAGTGCTAATAAAAATGGAAAGATATCTTGCTCACTACATTCAAAGAAAGGAAAAGGAAGGGGTTGCATTAGATGGGCACCATATAAGGGAGCGGGTAAAGATATTCTATCACACGTGCCTTAAAAAAGCCATTAATCCTCCAACAAAACCTTTCAAGGCATCGAATGGGTGGCTATTCCAGTTCCTCAAAAGGAAGGGGTTTAAACACATCAGGTTCAGTGGTGAGTGAGGCAGTGCTGACTACAAATTGGTCTGCTTCACCCCAAGGTAAGCACTTTTTCCCACTCTTTCTCTCAACTCTACCTCTTAATTTTACAATGATAAATGAAACAAACATGAACTGATGTACTGTATAGTAATATTAATAAGAAAACATCATAGGTAAGAAACATTTTTAAAAAATTCATTTACACTGATGAGAAGCCTGGCGTGGTTTACGGGACTGGTGGCAGGGCGAGGCTTGGCTACTGTGGCCCCGCAGGGCCTGCGTCGTCACTATCACTGTCGGCAGATATTTCCACATCTTGCTGTGTTTTTTCTGCCTCTCTCATGAATCCCTCGAAGTCAGAATCATCACTGGGGTCATCAGAATGAAAAAGGTTAGGGATGCTAGGATCGCTGGCTGCTTGGGGAGGGGTGGCAGGACAGCTGGTCGATGGGGCAGGGTCTCTTGAGGTTCTCTTGAATTTTGTGATTAGAGACTGCTTCCTCTTGTTAACCCCATCTCTGTGGAGGTCAGCATAAAAGCGAAGCGGCCGAGAATTAACGATGCATAACCTGGCCAATATTCTCGCCGTCATTGACCAGCTGAAAAAAATCATCGTGAACAACGAATGTGACAATTTAGGGCTCAGCAAGCATGCCACGGTGTTGACAGGGGCCTTCGTTTTTATGCTGACCTACACAGAGATGGGGTTAACAAGTGGAAGCAGTCTCTAATCTCAAAATTAATGAGAACCCCAAGAGACCCTGCCCCATCGACCAGCCGTCCTGCCACCCCTCCCCACAAGCAGCCAGCGACCCTAGCATCCCTAACCTTTTTCATTCTGATGACCCCAGTGACAATTCTGACTTCGAGGGATTCATGAGAGATGCAGAAAAAACACAGCAAGATGTGGAAATATCTGCCGACAGTGATACTGATGACTTAGGCCCCGCGGGTCGACAGTAGCCAAGCCTCGCCCCGCCACCAGTCCCGTACACCAAGCCAATCTTCACATCAGTGTAAATGCATTTTTTTTTTTTAATGTTTCTTACCTATGATGTTTTCTCATTAACCTCTTCATTACCGCGCCTCCCACCCCCAGCCGCCCCGCTCTCCCTCCGTCAAACCGAATTCCCGGAAGTTCATGCGTGTGCGTGGGGGGTGATCGTTTATCATAAGTGCGCTGTTTTTCATTTTATATTACTTTTATATTCTCAAGTACATGTTGACCACGAGGTACACTGTGCATGATTTGAAATACATTTCCTGTAGTAGTATACGTGTAGGGATATATATACTTTACTAAACTTTCATTTTTCCTATAAATATAGACTTTACAGACATAAAAAGGTATATTCAGTACTCATATGTTGCTCCTCGTGGCGTTGATACACTGCAGGATGTACGTTGGGAAAGTCCAGGTGAAGTGTAGGTAGTGGAGGTGGCCTTTGATCTGCAAACGGATCCGACAAGAGGGTGAAGGCAGGTCCTCAGGGACTCTGCAACAATGGCGAGCCTACAGGGCTGGGATTTGAGCAATTATCTATCTCGCTTTCATCACTCGTACTCTCGCTGTCACTGTCGTTTTCTGGTATATAATCATCGTCTGACTCACTCACTGATGTCTGATTGAGCTTCATTGTCGTCAGACTCATCTAACTCACTAGCAAGCTTTGTATCAAATTCATCATCAGTATCAGATGACACCATGATCATGCAAAAACAGCCAAAAAAAAAAACACACAGTCACAGCATGCAGCTTGGGGGATACTGAGGGGTTGTGGGTGAGAACTGGCTGCTGGTTGGTTGTGGGGCCTAGGAGGGTGGTTGTCATGGTAACCACGTGCTGATATGCCTAGTGCAACTATTTTTTTCTGTTTATATGATTCCATATAGGTCTATATATATGCCCAAAACATTTGAAATAATAAATCATATCCAAAATACCCAAATGATGTCAATCATGGCCTGGCATGGACTTTGATATGGCCATGGCATGGCCATGACAAGGAGAATGACGTCAGAGTCAAGTTGCCAGTTCTTACAACCCAAGTCTCTCTAGTAACCCCAAAACCAACACTCCTACCCTCCTATACCTCCCTATGCTTATCAGGTTTACCACCGTAAACCATACAATTATCGGTTCCTCGCCAGAACTTTTTCTAGGTTTACAAGCGTAAACCTTATCGATTTCGGTAATGAAGGGGTTAATATCACTGTACCGTACATCAGTTCGTGTTTGTTTCATTTATCATCGTAAAATTAAGAGGTAGAGTCGAGAGAAAGAGTGGGAAAAAGTGCTCACCTTGGTGTGATGTCGACCAATTTGCCTTTATTTCATATATTTAATTGTTTGAATTTTGCGAATTTTGATTTTGCGAGGGTTTTTGTCGACCATATTCTCGCAAAATTGGAGGAAGCACTGTACAGTAAATTAGGAGGGCGAGAGGGACTTGCCCCTGACACAGTCATGGTCGAGGAACATTATGTTGTATCTCTTTACATTTGTATAAGAGAAAAAGCTTGGTGCAGTAAGCCCTCTTCTTATTTGGGTAAACTGTTAATCTGGCAGACTGCACACACAAACCACTTCAGCACTTCCCATTAAATTACTGTAATAAAGCAAATGTGTCAAACACCAGCCCACTTGCTTACTAAAAAGTTCCTATGACCCCAACTTTACTAAAGATGTGCGTTTTTAAGGGCATGACATACTCTACAGAGGTTACATTGATATACAACAGTGATATCAAAGAGTTTTAATGCAATAAAAAGTCCTCCCCCCCCCCCCCCAAAAAAAAAGAAAAAAAAAGAAAAAAAACAGACATTGATGATATGCACAGGTCAGTACATTACAAAAGTTACTGGCAGGGTCCACTGAAAAGTCACATGCAGGGCTCATGCAGATGCACACACAGCACAACCATAGCCAAGGTTACTAGTACGGCACCACTGGAGACACACAGTGGCAAAACATCACTGGCAAGGTACTACAGAACTGTATATAACACCCTCTATATTCATCAGCCTGCAAGATTAGTTTTTTATGTGGGATAGTGTAGGGAGTCGACAGCATTTCAGTCATGGCCACAGACATCTTCATCAAGGCGTAAGTGTAGTGTAGTATTGTGACATAAACATCACTGCACTTTTTTTTTCTTTTCTTTTTTTTCACTATTTTGCTAATTTTTAGCAAAGCTAATGGGTGCTTAGCCAAATTTTGTCACAGTACACGGGCACTGTGTAAGCATCTTTATTAGATATTTTCATAATACTGTAATACTTTTGGCATTCCTTGCATAGTGAATGAAGTTGTTATGATTTTTACATTCTGGATAATCTTCTAAACAGGTGTGGTGCACTGCTATCACCAAGGAAACTGCACACCAGGAGATCCTGAAAGATTCACATGTTCTTGGGCAATTCCGGGTTTTGGGCACCCTTTCCAATTCTTGGGATTTTGCCCACGCTTTCTCTTGCATTAATGGCTCCCGCATGAACCCCTTAAAGAAGTGCCACATCTGGTGAAGGTTGTATGTTTTATTTATTTATTTATTGATATCTATATAGACAAAATATGAGTGCCATATCTAGTTAAGGTCATGCCATTGATTCATTCATATTGCATTAGCATAAATAACAAAAGTCATACCATTTATTTATTCACAATCTTAATGGTGATCATATACTTTTTCTTATAGCTGCATGTTTATTTGTGGTACTATACTGGTATACGAGGTCTGTTCGGATAGTATCCGAGCGTAGGCTCTAAAAAAATAAACAGCTAACCTCTTGAGCTAGGACACTAATCCTCCTCAAAGTAGGTCCCTTCTAACTTGACACAAGTAGCACAGCATTCTTTCACTGCCTTAAACATTTTTCAAAGTTGTTTTTTTGGTATCTCCCGTGGGTGCTTCATCGCATTCGTCATGATCTCTTCTTTCGTCTCAAATCAGGAAACCTTCAGTAGAGTTTTGAGCTTGGGAAATAACCAAAAGTCGCACGGAGCCATGTCTGGTGAGTAGGAAGCCTACCGGACCTGCGGGATGTTGTGTTTGACCAAAAATTCTGAATCATTTGAGAAGAATGGGCGGGGGTGTTGTCATGGTGCAGCTTCCAACTTGCCGCTTTCCAAAGGTCTGGTCTTTTCCACCGAACTACATAACGAAGACAACGGATAACATCAAGGTAGTAGTGTTTGTTGACAGTCTGACCTGATGCATATTCATAATGCACAACACAGTCATAGTCAGAAAAAAACTGTCAACATGCGAGTGCTTTTCGCCTTGCTACGGACCTGTCGTGCTTTTTTTTGGCCAAGGCGAGTCCGCATGCTTCCATTGGGATGACTGTGCTCTGGTTTCTGGGCCATCAAGTCTCATCTCTAGTGTTCATAGTCTTCAGAAAGTTTGGATTGTGATTTGCACTCTCCAACATGTCATGAGCACTGTTCATCCGAGAGAGGAGATCATGACGAATGCAACGAAGCACCTGCAGGAGATACCGAAAACTTTGAAAATTGTTTCAGGCAGTGGAAAGAAAGCTGTGCTACATGTGTCAAGTCAGAAGGCACCTACTGGTACTTTGAGGGTGATTAGTGTCCTAGCTCAGCAGCTTAGCTATAATTATTTTTGGAGCCTAAGGTCAGATACTTTATGAACAGACCTTGTATATTTTTTGTATATAGTATACTGATGTTTGATTTGAAGTTTTTGATAGATTTCTTTTTTTTTTATTAGGTACAGTATAGATCTGAAATATTTAAGGAATAAAGTTCATTTGAACAGAGAAGTTTCAAAATAGTGTAAAGTAAAGATTTTCATCTTTGCGTTGGCATGGACTGTAGTGTTAGAGAAGGTTTGAAGTTCTCTAGGAATCAGTCTAATGCATTTAACCTTCTCAGGTTTTTCATTTGTGTTTTATATGAATTAACTATTTCTCGAATTGGGAGTTTTCATGTGTCGCATGCATATGAAATCTTCCATTTTATGCATTAAAATATCTGTGTGAAATGCATTTACACACACTAACCTTTCTTTTATCCAGTGGGAGAGGGAGAGTAGGACCATATATAGAGGGTGAAGGTGTAGGGGAAGGTACATAAATTATTTTTAGTGAAGCAGGCAAAGATATCAGGTGCCATGAAAATCACCCATCACTTGAACCCTGAGAGGGTTAAAGTTTTTGCTGCTGGAATCCAATAGGAAGAGTGAGAGAAGAGTTAGATTTTTTTTTTTTATTGCACCTGATCGTATTATCACTAGATAATAGAATTAATATTGGGAATCAGAATGCTGTATCTTTATCAGCATTAATCTGGTTCATCATATTGTCCTATATTTAATAATTGATGTTATGTAAAATTGAGATGCATTTGTTGTTGCTTTCATATTTTGAAATTATTAATCATAGTGAAATGGCAGGGGACTGAGTGACATGGAGGCGATTTGTTTGTGGCCACCCCGTTCGGGATTGAGGCGTCTGGCAATAGATTAATCATAGGACCTGATCAGTGATCAAGAGTACTGTAACTACTGCCATCTCAGTCTCATGTGACTGTAATTACTTAACTCTCGCTTCTGTGTGACATTAAAATATATGATATGTTGATTTATGCCAAAAGTAGCTGTGACAATATAAGCATATTAATAGAGATCATCATGTATGTAGCTGAAGCTATCATCCAAAGTTTCATTGAATTTGAATATGTTGTGCAGCAACAGTTATAGTTCAAAAGTAAATTTCCAGATACCTTTTCAACCCCCTTCATTCCTGTAAACCCCTTCATTCCAGTGACATATTTATTGTATTATTGCTATTGCCATGTAATTTTACTTAGCTTCTGAGTGATGTCTGGCAGTGAAGAGCAGTTGAAGGCTACATCTAACCCCTCCAGTTTGAGAAATATGGTCATCATCATCATCCGGACCTCCTTTCTCACCCTAGGGCAGGGTGAGGAGTAGCAATGTTCAGACAATGTCCTGAGCTTAATAAAATTGCCTGGAGGTAGCAAGATTAATTGCATCATTGGATTCAAGAGGTTAAGCATTATAATTTAGGAATATGAAGGCAAAAACATTCATTATATCTCAGGTGATGAGCCTGTCTATTTAAACTTACCACCACCTACGCACACAAAACCATACTGTGGAAAAAATTTTTAATCTTATGATGATGTTTGGAGCACTGTGAAGGTATAAGTAATGTGGTGTATTGTATGTCAGTATGTTTGTATGTGCTTGTGTGTTTACAGAAATATCAGTGAAATGTCAGACAGGGTCACTTGTATATGTGTGTACTTCACCCCAAGAAAGAGGTTGGGGTTGAGCATGATGATTAAGGGAGAAGCCTATAAGGGCATAAACTTCTTCCAAATCTTTCTTCACTTCTCTATCTATCTGTCTATTGCCAGATGCCTCAATCCCGAACAGGGTGGCCACAAACAAATCGCCTCCATGTCACTCTGTCCCCTGCCATTTCACTACCACGCTCCCAACTCACACCCCCCTCTCTCATATACCTCTCCACTCCATCCCTCCATCTCATCCTCAGCCTCCCCCTCCCTCTCACCCCCTCCACCTCACTCACATACACTCTCCTCGTCAATCTTTCACTCTCCATCCTCTCCACATGCCCAAACCACCTTAACGTGTTTCTCCTAACGCTTCCCATCACGTCCTCAACCACACCACAACGCTCCTTCACTTCCTCATTTGTTAGTCTGTCTCTCCATGTGACTCCACATGCTCCTCTCAAATAACTCATTTCCACTGCTCTCACTCTTGACTTCTGTCCTTCCAACAGGGTCCAAGCTTCACTTCCACATGTCAGAGTTGGTATCACAATACTGTCATGTAACAACTTTTTCACTTCCATGCTCACCTCCCTGTTTCTTATCACTGCTTTCAACGAACCAGCAACCTTCCTTCCCTGCTGTACGCTTTCGAGCACTTCACCCTCCAGGCTACCATCCTTACTCATCACACTGCCCAAGTACTTAAATTCACTCACATTCTCCATTTCCTTCCCACCCAATCTCACTGTACACTCACTGGCTTCACTTCTCTCGAAGACCATCACTTTACTCTTCCACACATTCACCTTTAGATTCCATTTCTTTCACACTCCCAAACTCATCTACCAAGCCTTGCAGCTCCCCTTCGTCTTCACTCAACAACACAGTATCATCTGCAAACAACAGTACAGGGAGTTTCCAAACACTGCCCTCTCTCACTAGGGCCACTCCAACATCCACTGCCCGACCTTGTACCTCTTTTATAACGCCATCCATATACAGATTGAACAACCATGGAGACATGACACATCCTTGTTTCAATCCAACCTTCAAATGGAAAGATTCACTCAGTTTGCCATCCACACGCACTGCAGCCTTAGCACCCTCATACATACTCTTCACTGCCTTCAACAACTTCCCATCCACTCCATATATTCTTAATACCTTCCACAAACCTTGTCTATCCACCCTGTCATATGCTTTCTCCAGATCCATGAAGGCTGCATACAACTTCTTGCCCTTCTCTAGAAACTTTTCCACTAAGGATCTAAGAATGAATATCTGGTCTACACAACCTCTTCCCTTCCCAAAACCTCTTTGTTCTTCTCCAACTAATTCCTCAGTAATTTCCCTAACTCTGTCAATAAGTATCCTACCATATATTTTTCCTATTACACTAAGAAGGCAAATGCCCCTATGATTACCACACACTGCTTTTTCCCCTTTTCCTTTGTACAGCGAAATAATTATACCTGACTTCCAATCCTCCGGGACTCTACCCTCCTCCCACGCCAATCTGCACACCTTCCACATCCATTCTCTTACTATCGCTCCCCCATGCTTCAGCATTTCACCACACACTCCATCAATTCCTGGGGCTTTCCCCATTTTAACTTTCTTCATTGCTTCCACCACTTCCATCCTGGTGATTTCTTCCTCTCTTCTCACAACCCTCCTTCTCCCTGCCATTCCCTAGCCACTTATACTAGCATTACTTTCATTCTCTATGTTCAACAGTTCATTAAAGTGTTCTCTCCATTTGTTTACTTTTTCTCCCTTCTCCACTAGTAATCTACCATTTTTATCTTTCACACCCCCACTGACTTCGTTGGCACCCTGTCTAGCTCTCTTTACCTCCTTCGAGAACATTTTATTATATTCCCTCCACTTTGCACTCAAATTCCTTCCAAATTCCTCATCCACTCTCTTCTTACTCTCTCTTACTAATCTTTTCACCTCTCTCCTCCTCACTACATATAACTCTCTCGTCCATCTCTCATCTTCTTCGTCGCCCCTGTTCCTCATCCACTCATTATATGCTTTCTTCTTTTGTGCCACAGCCTCTCTCACCTCTTCAGTCCACCATGCTGTTCCCTGAACCCCCTTTCATCTTCTCTTCACCCCACACACCACCTCACATGCTGCACAGATTTCTTCTGTGAATACCTTGCACACACCTTCCACATCCCCCATCTGCTCCAATCTATATTTACCCAATCGCTCCTCCACTTCCCTTTTATATTCAGCCTTTATTCCATCCTCTTGTAACTTTTCTACCTTCCTTGTAACAAATACTTCCTCCTGTCCTTCCCTTCTTCTCTTCCTCCATCTTGTTTGGATTCTGATTCTGGCCGCCACCAAGTGGTGGTCAGAAAGTCCACTCCCCCAGCCTCTATATACTCTTGCATCCATTACACATCTTCTCATCCTTTCATCCACAAACACATAGTCAATCATTGCCTTCCGTTCATTCATTCCACCGTCCTCTCTTCTCACAACTCACCATGTATACCTATGGATCATTTTGTGCCTGAAGAGGGTATTAGCTCCCACCAACCCCCTCCCAGCACAATTGTCCACTAAAGCACTGCCATTCTCATCCATCTCTGCAGGCACACCCCACTCACCAACCACTCCATCCACCTTCTCATTCTCTACTTTTCCATTCATATCTCCAATCAGAAACACTCTCTCATTCCTTTCAAACTTTTCCAAGCAGGCTTCCACATTTGTCCAAAACTCTTCTCTCACTCTACTTACACGATCTTGCTCTGGCGCATACACGCACACAGTTGCCCACATTTGTAGTCCAACTTTCACTCTTACCCACACAATTCTTGACCCAACTGATCCATACTCTCTTACATTGTCCTTCCATTTGTTGCTCACAACAGTACACACTCCCTCTTTCACCCTTTCATTCTCACCCACTCCCGCGCATATACCCCATCCATATTCCCATTCTCTCACACTCTCACCTCGCCATTTAGTTTCAGTTATTCCACATATATCCACTTTTGCACTCTCAAGCACCTGTCCAATCTCTCTCTCTTTCACTTCATCATTCATACCCCTTACATTCCAGGTCGCAATCTTTATCTCGTCCTTTGTCCGATCCTCTGTCGTCAACTTTTGGTCAGTCCTGGTCCGAGGCTTCCTGTTTGTATTTTTAGTTAGTTGTTTTTACGGGGTGGGGCACTAACCCACCACCAACCCTTTTAGTCACCTCTTACGACAAGCAGGGATACTGGGGGAGAATTCTTGAAAAACCCCCTACCCCCAGGGGGGGCATTGGTTCTCAGAGGGATTAAGGTCGCACCCCTTTGCTGCCCAGTTTATTACTTCTATTTCTGGATGCTGTTCCAACCATTCCCTAACCACACTGCTTCACTTCTCAGTTGTTGAAATCTGCAGCCTTGCATTATGGTGCAAGTGTTTATTTGCTTTTTTTGGTTGAAGTATGGGTTAATTTTGTTTGGGTGCTTATAGGATTATTGTGTTTATTTATTTATTTATTTTCTAGAGTACTTAAGTTAAATATGTGTACTTGTTACTGTTAATATAATTTATACAAGTGCTGAGCTCTGCTGAGGTTTGTTTAAATATTTTTTGATAGGATTTATGGTGTCACATCTTGAGAGGTGGTAGAAAAGTGTGTTTTTTATTATATTTTCACTTGTAAAGGTCATTGGACATCTTGTAGAAGTCCCTACCTCAGACCCATGTATTGGGGTTAGGAATTTATTCTAACTACTGATAATAATTGCTAGTCCTGTATTAGTTCTACAAAGTGTATGAACCTGAGGATATCCTACCACTGTCAAGAACATGTAAGGATAAATGATCTGCCTGTTCCAGTTGGTGGCATTATACGATCAGAAAACCTTTGAGTCACCTCTTTGAACTTGTACACATAGCAAGTCCAGCACTGGCTAGGGTGCTTTAAACAATAAACCACCTTATATTTGTTTCATCTTCTTATAGTCAAAAAGCTGATTGCATCATTGGAGAGCTTGTCCTTCTTTTACACTGAGTTTTTTGTATAGTGCCATTTTGGTCCTAGAAAACTTTGAGGTTCAGAGTAGGGAAACATTTCATGCCACATTTTTCCTGTATTTATTATACTACTTTATATGAAGTAGTGTGGTGCTATATGAACCCTACATATTGAGGCACTGTGCACCTTGGGTGGAGCACCTGCATCATCCACCGGGGAGCCAGACTTACCTCATATTTTCTTGCACCCAACTGCTGGAATGACACTGGTCCAACCCTGGTGAAACTTTGTGTCTACCACAAGGGAGTGCCAGGAATCCCTGCAGTGAATGTACAGTATTGTACCTGTAGAATGGCTGCAAAAAAGCAGTTGCTTACCTGTGGTCAATGAGTGTGCTTGGCCAGTCAAACCAGCAACAACAACAGCAGCAGCAACAATAACAGAAGCAAATGTCTTGTTTTTATTAGAATATGATAAACTAAGAAATGTCCTAAAGCCATTGATTATGCCAGTAGGATAGTTCTGTGATATGAAAGAAAAAATTACCATAAAAAATGTGGGCTGGCAAGCAACAAAGGCAGTTCCACTGTAGTGATACATAAAATTTTATTTTTAAGTTTCATGCACCTGAGACGGTTAAGTATCTTCTGAAGTTGGAAGGAAAAAGCAAAACTGTACTGTATACAGTTTGTAAGAATCACTGGAACATTTTTTATGATACTGTTATTGTATTGTATTCTTACATCAGTAAGAGATTTAGGATTCATGGTAAGTTTTTTTTTTTTTTAATCAGTAATTAGTGCATTATTACAGTTTTATAATTTCTAAGAAACTTTAGTGCCATTCATATTGCTAGGTAATCCATAATGCAATGAGATACATCTGATTCTGATGTTTCTGATGTCATGTGTCGAGAGAATATGCTTATCAGCTGAATGGAACTCTGACAGTGCAAGGGTGAAATGTTTTCATACAAGAAGCCAAATTTCATAAAAGTGATGTATATTGATACAGCTCCATTGTCAAGATGCAGTTCAACATAAACTTAACAGTAAGATGATCTTTATTTGTGCTGCAGTGGTTTTGGGCTTGTAAAACTTGATGTATCCAGTAATATTTCAGGATCCCTGAATGTGACATACAGAAATACTATTTCAGACTGACTGGTGTTTGTGAAAAAATAATTGCTTGAAATGCTAAAGACAGTATTAGATATAGGGAAGATGAAAAATGAATGATCTGGTATACAATGCTGTATGTCCAGCTCTTCTTTAACACTACAGTACATTTGTTTTGGTGATGTATAGTTTTACCTTTATTTGCAGTTCACTGAACCCGTAAATTATAAATAAGTCACTCATGAAAATTTCTTGTGATATAAAAACGTCCAGTATCAGAAGGTCTTACTTACTTAATGCTGTCAGTCAAGTGTCAGGTTAAGAGCAGCAGTACTTGTGATATTTAAACTCTCACCTTGGCTTTCATCATTAATTGATGCATAGAATGTTTGACTTAAACTTCAGAATCTGTGAGGCAGTAGGAAATCTGAGAGTTCTGCAGTTTACATATTATTTATTATTTTATTTGACATGATGGGCTTACATATTTATATGTGTATTTGTTCATGAATGTGAAGAATATCATAGTGCTGTGTACTACATACTGTATTACACTGGTCTCTTCACTGATTCCCCCTCACTATCAACCCATATTTTTCTGTATAAATTTATGGTTATAATCTTAGGAAATGAGAAACAGTGTTAGGTGATAAGTGAAAACAGTGCAGTGTGACTGACTTGAGGAGTGTTTTTCCTTCATATTACTTTGTTCAGTTTCATGAGAATGCATATTGTATTTATTTACAGAGCATGCAAAACATAGAATTCACCATACATAGATGTAGGCATTGCAGTGACTAATATGGAGAGTAATACCATACCAGTAGTGATAAGTTTAGTGAAAATAATGCATTTGATTTGTAGGCAGATTAACCAAAGGCCTGATTACCTGTATGGCTAAGGAACTTTTCTGGTTTGCAAGTGATGCACCTCATGAAAATTTATATTTTAATCTTGCTACCACCAGACATTTGTATTCAGCTAAGGAGAGACCACATGCAGTAAAGGGTTTAACCAGAGTAGTTGATCTAATAGATTGATTTCTTGTATTATCTAGCTGATGATCTAGTTTCTATATCAATATATTTGTCGTGATGAGTTGTATGTAATGCTCTTTTTGGAAGTGTGCTACAAAATTTTGAATTATTGCCATACTGAGGTTAATTGCCGTTAGCCATTGAAGCCAGAAATGCTGCCTGATTATTGACACACTGTTTATTCATCTATTTATCAATGATGATTGTAAAAATTTCAGATGTGTGTTAATGTATGGCATGTTGTAGTGTTATGTTAGTTTGAAAACAAGTAAACATTCTTGTATGTAGAATACCTTAGCCTTTCAGTGATATTTTATGACAGTGAACCCATGTTTTGTGCAGATCTCATTCACATGAACCCAATTTGTGTAGCCCAGAAACTGACCCCTTTTATGTGGAGCAGAGTAGAAAAATGGGTTAATGTGCCAGTTGACAATGCCTCCATTTGCTTTAAGACCAGGACAGTGTATGGAAAAGTTGCCATTCATGACACTAGAGAAGTGTGTAGATTTCTTTGCTAGTAAGAGCTTGGTTTGCAAAGTTTTATCCACATCATCAACTCTCAGATTAAGCAAAATTTACAACTTTATTACTTATTATCAATTTTTTATTTCTATTATTAATCAGTGACTTTAAGCTTATTATGCAATGTACAGTGCTTGAGAAAAAAATCTAGGGACCAAATAGAGACTTTTGGAATAATTTTGAATTTTCTGTTTCCCATTAGCTAAAAATAAAAGTGTTTAAGTCTTTTTATGAGGATTCTCATTATGCAATAGTTATGGGATATATAGCTAAAAAAAAGTGTTTAAATCTTTTCTTATGTGGATTCTCAGTATGTGATAGTTTTTGGGATATATATTAGCTGTGTAAAATGAGGAGTCACTGTATTCTTGCTATTTTTGGACAGTTATATTGAGTTTAGGATAACATTTCAGACAGAAAAGGGTAGATATAGTCTTCAACACTTTCCCTAATAGAGATCCTTCAGAAACTGAGTAAAATCATTTATTGGTAGCAACAGTGAAATAAGTAATATGTCATTGGACTGAAGGGGTAAGGAGTTTAGTTTCTGTCTGTGGTGTTTTTGTCATATTTGACATTTATGTTTACACACACAGCTTAATTATCTCTCACAAGACTAATTAGCACAAATACTAGCACACAGCACACCAAGATTGAGAGAATACAAAGAACAGCAACCAAGATGGTCCCCAGTCTGGCAGATTTGTCGTACAGAGAGAGGCTGGAAAGGCTGGATTTACCTTCCTTAGAGGAAAGGAGAGAGAGGGGCGACATGATTGCTGTGTTCAGGACCATGATAGGATTAGATAAAATTGACATAGAAAATCTGTTTGTGTGGGATGAGAGGGTAACGAGAGGACACGGTATGAAACTAAAGAAGCCAAGCTGCTTAAAGGACATAAAGAAATATAGCTTTCCTTATAGATGCATAGACCTGTGGAATAGCCTGGACAAAGAGATCCTCCAGTCTAAAAACTTAAATGAGTTTAAGGCAAAATTTGACTTATTGAGAAATAGAGACAGGACTCCACCATTATAGCTCATTTCCTGTATATCACAATTAGGTAAATACACACACACACACACACATATACACACACACTCACACACACACACACACACACACACAGACAGCATAGTCACAAAATTGTGCGAGAGAAACCCTGACCGACATTGTTGCAAAAATTTACGAGCGAATCCTGAAAGACAGATGGATAAAATAACTAGAGGAGATGAACATTTTGGCTGAAAATCAGTTTGGATTCAGAAGTGGAAAGTCATGCATTTCCAACTTGTTGAGCTTTTACGCAAGAGTGATTGACATGCTACATGAGAGAGACATTTGGGTGGACTGTGTGTATTTAGATTTGGAGAAAGTCTTTGACAAGGTACCACAGGTGACTTATGTGGAAATTGGAGCACAAAGGAGGACTGAAGGGAAACCTCCTGGAGTGGATGAAAGACATATTGCAAGACAGAGAAATGACAGTAATAAAGGACAGGATGTCTAGATGGAGGGAAGTAACAAATGGAGTTCCACAGATCTCGGTGTTAGTGCCAGTAATGTTCCTGATTTAAGTAAATGATATGGTAGATGGAATGAACATTTATGCAAGTCTATTTGCAGATTATGCAAAGATCTTGAGTAGAAGTTGAAGAAGACTGTAAAATGCTGCAGGAGGACCTGGATAGGATTCATGATTGGAGTCCGATTTGGGAAATGAAATTCAATGCAAAAAAATGTAAAATGTTGGAAATAGGTAAAAGTACCAAGAGGCCGTCACTGAATTATTTGATGAACCAATCACAAAAGCAAGAGAAGAGAAAGATTTGGGAGTTCTGGTCCAGGATAATTTTATCACCTTTACGTATTAACAAGACAGTTAGAGAGACGTACAATCTTGACTAACATAAGAGTAGCATTTCATTACATGGATGAGGAGATGATAAAAAATTGATAGTGGCCATGATCTGCCCCAGGTTGGAATATGGAGCAGTAGTATGGTCCCCACACAAAAAGAGAGATATAAACAAGATCGAGAGAATACAAAGAACAGCAGCCAAGCTGGTCCCTAGCCTGGCATATCTGTCGTACAGAGAGAGGCTGGAAAAGCTGGATCTGCCCTCCTTAGAAGAAAGGAGATAGAGGGGCAACATGATTTTAGTGTTCAGGGCCATGATGGGAGCAGATAAAATTGACAGAAAAGATATGTTTGTATGGGATAAGAGAGTAACAAAAGGACATGGAATGAAACTGAAAAAGCCAAGTTGCTTGACGGATATCAAGAAATACAGTATAGTTTTCCATATAGATGCCTAGACCTGTGGAATAGTCTGGACAGAGAGATCATCCAGTCCAAAAACTTAAATGAGTTCAAAGCAAAATTTGACCTACTGAGAAGCAGAAACGGGACCCCATGAGCGTAGCTCATTTTCTGTATATCACAACTAGGTAAATACACACACACACACACACACACACACACACACACACACACACACACACACACACTCACACACACAGTGTACCATCAAGGAGGAATCCAAGGCAACCTGTTCTGTTGGATGCAGGATTTTCTCAGAAAAGGTAATTGATAACAGTACTAAGGGGAGGTTCAAGGACAATTGTCCCCTGGACAGTTGCCCCCTAGACAACTGCCCCCAGACAACTGCCACCTGGACAATCACCCTTGTAGGGCCACCTTCCCTGGACAACTGCCCCCCTGCACAATTGCCTTTGCTAAATATCACCCGATTGACTGTACAAATGGGACGACATGATTGCAGTATTCAGGGCCATGATCAGTGTAGACAAAACTGACAGAGATCTGCTTATATGGGATGAGGGAGCAACAAGAGGACGTGGAAATTGGAAAAGACAAGTTACTTGAAAGATATCAAGAAATACAGTTTTCCATATATTATAGATGCACTGACCTGTGGAATAGCCTGGACAAAGAGATTGTCCAGTCCAAAAGCTTAAGTGAGTTTAAAGCTAAGTTTGACCAGTTGAGACGGAGACGGGATCCCGCAAATATAGCTCATATTCTGTATATCACAACTAGGTATACTAGGTAAATATATATACACACACACACACACACACACACACACACATATGGGAAAGGTTGGATGTATTGGCAGTGAGCTCCATTATGTAAACAAACATGGCAAGCAGAGGCAGTCAAGCTCCTCCCAGTAACAAAAATTTTTGTTTTACTGGGTTTGATACAGAAGAAAGAAAATATACTGAAAAATTAGGATGGAGGAGAATTCTGGAAGTTTCGAGTATCCTGGAGGGGCTGCTGAAGAAACGGAAAAAGGGGAAAATGTGGCAAGTGAGCTAAGAGCAGGGGTTATTTCTGATCTCAAGATAAAACCAGATTTTGAAAGAAAAATGTAAAATGAAGATGTTAAGGAGGTTGTCGAAGATGTCAAAGGATTGAATAAGGAATGGAAGAAAGAAAAGGAGGAGGTAAAAGTGAACTCCAGGGACATAATGGAAAACCAACTGAAGGAAAAGTTGCGTTATAAAAGATAAGGGAAATCTGGTAAGGGAAACAGTTGACAAGAAAAAAATGTGTAGTTGTTTTTGGGGCAAACAAGGATTTAATGCCAGTCCATCACATCAAAGAGAAGCAGAAAAATATGGTGGCCAAAAAGATAATAGAGGAAGTTCAAGAGACAGATGCAGCATTGGATGAAGAAATTGAAGAGGTTCATAGGTTAGGAAAGTATGAAGAAGGAGGTGAGAGACTCATGAGAATCGAATTCAAGTCACAGACTGCTGCCGAAGAAGTTATTGCAAGGTCTTGGAAACTGGTTAAGGAAGAGAAATTTAAGAAAATTTGGATCAGGAGAGATATGAATGAGAAAAAAGAACTAAAACAAGTGAATTAAACAAAGAAGCCAAGGAAAAAAATGCAATGAAAACAGAGTGGGAGAAGAAGAAATTCTACTGGAGAGTTTTGGATCTAAAGTTGAGGAAGTTTCACAGGAATGCAGCTGGGGAGGAAGAATTGGTTTAAAAGAAGTAAGTAAAGGGTGGGAAGTTTCATACACAAATGTTAATGGGTTGATATATTCACTCCTAGAGATTAATGGCCACCTGAGGGTAAATAAGCCAGACATTATGGAATTGGTGGAGACTAGATTGAATGACACAGAAAATATAGTAGGAATTAGTGAAGGACACTACAATGTATGGAACAGAAACAGACTTGGCAAGAGGGGAGGTGGAATAATGATACTGGTGGGGAAAAACATGGTTGTGGACAAAGTTGAAAAGGGTGAGGGTATGGCAGAAGTACTGAAAATACTGATCAGGAAAGGTAAAGTGAAAAAAGGGACCTTAAAGTGGCCTATGACCCACCCAGCACCAAAGGATGGACTAAGGAAGCATATGAAGAAATGCTTAGTGACACCAATGAATGCTTGGAAAGATACATATCTGGAAGTAGTGACATAGTAGTGATGGGAGATTTTAACTGTAAGGAAGTTTGCTGAGAAGATTGGTACACAAAGGTACAGAGGAGTCATTGGAAAGCAAAATGTTAAATATGGTAATGAGTAACGTCATGACACAGTGGATTAGAAAGAATACAAGATTCAAGGGAAATGAAGAAGCCTCTCGGCTAGATCTGCTACTAACCAAAAAAAATGGATATTATTGACGAGCTGATGTACTATTGCCCATTAGGAAAAAGTGACCACATTCTCATCAAGTACATAATAAAAAATGAAAGATGTTGCAAGATCAGAATCATATAGAAATGGATGATACAATTATCATAAAGCTGATTTTGACGTGCCTAGAAAATACTTAAAAAACTGACTAAAAAAATTTCAACAAGGCAAGAGGTACTCAAGAAAAGTGGGATGAGGTTTTACGGATATACAAGGATGGAGTCGAGATATATGTACCGAAGGTGAAGATCAAGGGGAGAAACAAGAAGGAGTGGTTTAACAAGAGATATGAAGAAGCAAGAATGAAGAGGAAAAAGGCTTGAAGGGGATGGAGAAGAAAGGGAGGAAACAATCTGTGGGAGAAATATAAACTGGTAAGGAATGATTGTGTAAGGATTCGAAGAGAAGAAAAAAGAAATTACAGTATGAGAAGAGTTTAGTAGACAAATGCAAGGATGAACCAAAGCTCTCCTACAGATATGTAAACAGAAAATTAAGAAGCAAGGAAGGGACATACAGATTGAAAGTAGATGGAGTCATTTATGAGGATCCAGGCACTCAGGCTGAAGTGATGAACAAATGTTTTCAAACCGTTTTTACCAGAGAGAGTGAGTTTAGTAAAAATAACAATAGATCTAAGGACTTAGGGCTGGACAGAATAAGAGTAAATATACAAGAAATATTGAAACTAATGGAAAAAACAAGACGTCAGGAAAGCACCGGCACCAGATCGAGTGTCTAACTGGGTAATAAAAGGTTGTAGAAAGGAACTGGCAGGAAGGATACATGACATCATGATGAGTTCACTAGCAAAAAGTGAAGTCCTTCGGGATAGGAAAAGAGCAAATGTGGTCCCCATATACAAAGGAGGAAACAAGGAAGAGCCATTGAAGTATAGATTGGTATCACTAACCAGTGTTGTTGCAAAAATTCGTGAGATCATAGTGAAAGACCAATGGATTGAATACCTGGAAGGAACTAATACAATAATAGATTGTCAATTTGGCTTCAGAAAAGGAAGGTCATGTACTGCAATCCTACTAAGCTTTTACTCAGGAGTGACATATGACACGCAAGAGAGGGTCAAGTGGATTGATTGTGTCTTTTTGGACCTAAAGAAAGCATTTGACAAGGTACCACACAGGAGATTGTTATGGAAATTTGAACACATAGGAGGCCTAAAAGGAGCTTTACTTAAGTGGATGAAAGATTTTTGGGGGGATAGGGAGATGAGAACAGTCATAAAGGACCAGCAGTTGGAGTGGTGTAAAATAATTAGTGGTGTGCCTCAAGGGTCAGTTTTGGCACCAGTCATGTTCCTGGTTTATGTAAATGATATGATGGAAGGAATAGACAGTTATATAATTCTATTTGCTGATGAAGGTAAGCTATTAAGGAAAGTGAAAAAAGAGGAAGACTGTAAACAGCTGCAAATGGACCTTGATAAGATATCTGATTGGAATCAAAGGTGATAGATGCAGTTTAATGTGAGGAAATATAAAGTAATGGAATTTGGAAGGAGTACAAAGAGAAAAACAGGAAAATACAGAATGAGAAATGAATGGATTAGTAAAACTAAAGAGGAGAAAGACTTAGGGGTACTGTTTTCAGACAACTTTCGCAGGAAAATCACATAATCAAGACCAGCAGAGAAACTATAGCCTTTAGCTATTAAGGAAAGTGAAAAAGAGGAAGACTGTAAACAGCAGCAAATGGACCGTGATAAGATATCTGACTGGAATCAGAGGTGGGAGGTGCAGTTTAATGCAAGGAAATATAAAGTAATGGAATTTGGAAGGAGTACAAAGAGGAAAACCGGAAAATACAGAATGGGGAACAAATGGATTAGTAAAACTAAAGAGGAGAAAGACTTAGGGGTACTGTTTTCAGACAACTTTCGCTGGAAAATCACATAATCAAGACCTCCAGAGATATATATAACCTTTTGAGAAACATAAGAGTTGCACTTATTTATCTGGACGAAGAGATGATGAAAAAGTTGATTGTATCAATGATTCACCCGAGGCTCGAATATGCAGCAGTGGTATGGCCACCACATAAAAAGAAGGACATAAGAAGGATCGAAAGAATACAAAGAGCAGCAGTGATGATGGTACCTGGCTTGAGAGAATGACTGTACGAGGAAAGACCGTTGACACTAAATCTCTCAATCCCTGAAAAAAGAAGAATAAGGGGAGATCTGATTAATGCATACAGAGTATCCAAGGGAATAGAGAAGCTTGATAGGGAGGACCTGTTTTTGTGGAACGAAAGAGAAACGAGGGGTCATGGAAAAAATTTGAAAAGGACCACATGCAAGAGAGACATAAAAAATACAGCTTCTCTTGCAGAACTATTGAAGCATAGAATAACTTGGATAAAGAGGTGATAAATGCCAAGGATATTCACGATTTCAAAACCAAGAGTACCCACTAATTTAATAACAATAGCCAGCTCAATCCTGCATCATCTTTAAACAAACTGGGGTTTCATTCTCTCGGAATTTATCTTGGAAAGAACATGTTACTTTTCTTGTAAGAGATTGAGTCTTCTTTACCCCTGCACAGTTGGACTTTATACATGGGTTTCATTCACCCCTGTGTAGAGTATAACTCATGTGTTAGGAGGCTCCCCACACACAGCTCTTCTCAACAGGATGGAGTCAGGTGTTTTTCGTTTCATTGGCTCTCCTCCCCCTACTGGCTCCCTTCAACCTCTGTCTCTTCACCACACTGTTGCATCTTCATCTCTTTTCTATCACTGTTTCAATGATCACTGCTTCTCTGAACTGTCTGCTTGCATCCCTCTGCCACTACGACGGGCACATAGCACACATCTAGCAAAAAACTCTCATCCCCTTTCTGTCCAACTCCCCAATCCAGGAGTTGACCATTACTCCCAGTCCTTC
This sequence comes from Birgus latro, assembly GCA_018397915.1. Lineage (NCBI taxonomy): Eukaryota > Metazoa > Arthropoda > Malacostraca > Decapoda > Coenobitidae > Birgus > Birgus latro. The sequence goes on from JAGKTI010003823.1 coordinate 38,595, forward strand.
TTGTATGCAACAGATCAACTCTGGAACTGTCTCCCTCTATCTGTTTTTCGTACTGATTATGATCTCCAGTCAATTAAACAGTGTGTTCAGGCATTTTGAAATGAATAGATCTTGAATTTGGCTCTCTGTTGTCTTGTTTTTGTTTTTTCTTGGAGGGAGCAGTTTGCAGGCCATTGGCCTTTGGCTCCTTCTTCCTTTCACATAAAAAAAAAAAATGTTGGACGTTAGTAGTTAAGGAGACACGACAGTACGAGCATAGCTCCTTTCCGGTAAATCACAACTAGGTACAGTAAATATACACACACACACATGAGAGAGAGAGAGAGAGAATGGGAAGTCAAGTGCTGCTTTAAAATAACAAACCTTGTGAATGGCTATGAGGCAAACTATACTGTATCAACATTAGTAGATGCAGATAACAGTAGTGTATCAATTATTGTAAAGGTTTCTAAGAGTCTTTATAGCCAATGCAGTTCAGTGGTAGAAGTGTGGGGTGTGACTCTCAAACATATTTATAATTACTACCCTGTCATTACCCAGACTTCTTTTTCAGGGAGGAAGTACACACAGGCAGGAAGATTTTGCACTCATCCTTCCCCATCTTCACTGAAGAAAATAGGTAACCTGTAATAATTTTTCTATCCTTTTGAAGATTTGTTTTCTGTTGGAGGAACAACAGATGCAGGAAAATAGTGGAATTTATTGCCCATATTTCTCCTGCAAAAACAAATCAAGTTACAATGGGGAATTCATTATAAGTTTGAGAATCTCACCCTTAGGCTCTTAGTTGATTGGTCTTTGTTCCATTTCTTGGAGATGTATCACTAGGCAAAGTCTTTTATGAAGTTTTGAAATAATTTGATTGGCCACTTTTCCATTCCTGTAACTCCTATCTCCAGACAGCATTTATTTATGTCCATTTCTAGATCCCAGGTAATGTTCCTTGATGTCCTACAAATATTTACTTGAGCATAAGGTTGTCTAGTAACTCAAGTGAGGTCAGGTGAGATGCAGTACATTGGCTTTGTTGGTCAGCTTCTAGTTCATGAAGGAATATTTACTGTCTGCCCAGCTTCATGTGTCACAGTGTCAGTCAACCTCTTCCATGCTTTCTTGTTTCAATATTAAACAGTATTTACGTTTTATTTAGCTAGAAATGTTTTGTTACTATGTTTGTCTTACCAGCTGGTTAGTAGTGAGATGGTTTATCAGGTCATGCTCCTGTATCCCTTTCCCACACCCAGTGACATTGCCTCACTCGCACCCCACCATTATTGAATATGAGATATATTTTTGTTGTTCCTACCCTACATGACCATTTACTATGCTGGAGATTGTAGTTCATTTGATGTACAGTATGTGTATTCCATATTATGCATGCTTAAGGGATAATCAGGGATGAAAGTTCAGGATGAAGGGATTAATGTATTTCAATCTAGCTTTACTCATTCCTGTCCACAATAGCACAGTTCTATCCACACACTCATTGACCCTGCCTTGCTTCATCCTTCCCATCCATTGAATCTCTTTATCTCTGTGACTCACTTCCATGAACTTACTTCTGATCCAGCCTCAGTCTGCCCCTCGGTCATGCTCAGTTCTGTCCATGCCACCTGTAGCCTTTCATGTCCCTTCTTGTCACCCACTTCATCATCACGGATCTTCCCTCTCCATGCCCAGCCTTATCCAACCTCACCTTACTCAGCCCTGTCTAGCTAGCCTCAATTCACCAACCTGTTGAGCTTTCACCCATGGTTTTTACACAAGTTAACTACATGATGAGAGTCAGTGTAATGACCATAGAATTATAATGATCATTTGTGGAACAGATTTGCATTAAAAGGAAGTAGGGAATTAACAGATTACAAATCTGCGGCAGTCTAAAATACTATCTATTACTACCTACCTACTGCCCATAAGGGGTGGTCTCAAACAAATCGCCTCCATGTCGCCCTGTTCCCTGCCATTTCATTGCCCTGCTCCCAGCTCACACCCCTCTCTCTCATATACCACTCCACTTCATCCCTCCATCTCATCCTTGGCCTCCCCCTCCCTCCCTCCACCTCACCCACATATACTCTCCTTATCAGTCTCTCACTCTCCATCCTCTCCACATGGCCAAATCACCTTAATGTGTTTCTCCTAATGCATCCTATCACATCCACATCCACACCACAATGCTCCTTTACTTCCTCATTTGTCAGTCTGTCTCTGCATGTGACTCCACATGCTTCTCTCAAATAACTCATTTCCACTGCTTTCACACTTGACCTCTGTCCCTCCAACAAGGTCCAACCTTCACTTCCATACGTTAGAGTTGCTATTACAGTACTGTCATGTAGTAGCTTTTTCACTTCCATGCTCACTTCCTTGTTTCTAATCACTGTTTTCAAGTTATACTCAGTAACATTATTTGTAGCTTCTTGTCAGTTAATAGTCTAGTGTGACTGATTCAGTATATGGATATAGATTATCATACGTAAATTTGTAAAATTTCTTTTTGTGTACAGTGTATGAGTTCAGTTTTACAAGAATGTGCAGTGGAATGACTGTGAATAGGGACCATGAAAATCATAATTACATGTAAGGAGACATCATAAAGGGTAGCCTGGGATGATGATATAATTAATGGAATATGGCTTTTGAGAAAGGGGTGTCTGATTAACTGGGGTATGTGATTTACTGGAATAGAATTCTAGAAAACCTCAGGAACCCTTTTCTTCTAATAATTATAATTCTTTTGTGTTCTGTTATCTGCATGTATACCAGGTAAGATACCTGGTAGTATCCTGTAATGTATTTGTTCAGTAATAAGAGCTACATGAAGTAAATATTTATACTGTATATATATATGAAATATGTATGTATGTCTGTTTGTGTAAGTCCTTATTTTATGATGATGTTTTATAGATGTATGTATATATTGCACAGAATTTTACGTTAGCTGATGTATGTAAAAAGATATTTAAAAATATAAAAGAGGAGTATGTGCATAGCCATCTGACTTTATTAGCTCCGAAGTTTTACAGGGCTGTAAAAATGCCATTGAATTCCATTACTGTCTTGTTGCTAAGATGTAATTTTCTAGCAGTGTTATAATGATACTTTTTCATTTGATAAAAGAAAATCAAATAAAACCTTGCTGTAAAAAATTATTGATTATTAATTTATTATCAGTGTCCTTTATCAAAGCACTAGCATTAACAATGAAATTGTACATGCATCCAGTAATTTTAATACTGTATATAGGAATACACTTTTCACCCTGCAAAACATTTACAATCATCATAATCATGATCAGTCCTTAACTGGCTCTTAGTCAGTCCAGACCTCTCCACTAGAGAGGGATGGTGAAGGCTCACCATAGCTACTTAAAATGGTTTGCTAAGACAGCATGTGTTTGAGAAGACCCGGTTTACTTCACTCTTTTACCGTGCTGGAGATTCAGATCTAGTAAGCATTACTACAAGAATTATGAGAGAGTAATTTGTCAATCTGTTTTACTGACAAACCCATACTTAGTCATATCGTCAAAGCCAGCTTTTGTGAGATTGAAATAACATTAATATTAATCATATAAATGACGGACTTACTGCAGCTTGTACACATGCAATCTTATTTGGCCTAAGATTCTATAGCTGAATAAAATCATCTAGCAATAACCAGAATTAAATACCAAAGTGGAAAAATATGTCTGAAGCGCTGTATGACAGTGAGCTGAGCTGCCATATAGTATAAATTTATGAACTATTTAAAGTCTTATGTACATGGTTTTGATTGAAATGGGTTGCCAGGGAAATACACTGATGCTGTATTATGATGATGCAATATTATGCTGTGCACTACCCTCTTGAGTGGCTAAGGAACTTCCCTTATTATGTGGAGTATTTTGGAACATGTAGACTTTGCAACTGGATGCCCTTTCTGGCATCAGTCTGTGGTCCTAGGATGGGATCACACACTTAACTTCTCAGGTGAAAGCAATTGCTCTAACTCACTAGACTATGGTGGCAGTGTAGGTGTTATTGTTTCAGCCTGATTAGTTTTTGCAATTAAGACCCTCCTTCTACTGTTTTACAGAATATTTTGCAGTGCTAGTCTTACATGGAAGTACAGCAGTGTATGTTGTATCTGCTGCAATAGTAATGTATTGTGTGCTGATGAATAGTAATACAATAGCATGTTGTCTGTTTATGGTGGTTGGATGACTTCATTCACCTAATTTGCACAGTGTGTGCTGGGTATACTATACTATATATTTGTTCTCAACACGATTATTTTTTCTCTCTATTAATAATGCTTAAATAACAAATGTGCATATCTCAAGAACCAATGGAAATACCATTCTGAATTTTTTTGTACACATTCCATGTATCATGGGGAAGGTTTATGGCTTAAATTATTGAAATCCGTTGCTTTGAAATTTTGGTTGACTTTTGCTACAGTAAAGCTGCACACAGTAATTACTTTTTATATGATGAAAAAAAAAATGCAAAACCAAAGTGCTCAAATAGAAAAATGCAAGATCATTTGCTGCTGGAATTTTATGACCAGATTTTTTACCACTGAACTGGATTGCCGGGTTTTGTCACTGCTGGGTTTGTCACCACTGAATTTTGTCACTGCTGGATTCACTGAGTATCCTTCTTGAATACTTTGCTGTTTTGAAAGCATGCACTTCACAAAACTGTCGAGATCTCCAGTTTTTTTCATAGTTGTTTTGAAAGTAACACAATATGTTCTTGTGCATTTGTCATGCAGCCTCTCTCGCTCATTCTCGCTCATTTTTGAAGGCTCCAACATGCTTGCATGTGTCGGCCTTGGTCACCTAATGGCGGCTCTCCATGCTGCTCGATCTCTGGCAGCCTCCCTATTCAGTCCCTTAACCCTTAAGTCACATTTAATGACCTCATCCCATGTCTTTCTCGGTCTACCCCTCCCAACCCCTCCCCCAATATTAACACCTCTCACCCTCTGTACCCAATTATCCTCTCCCATCCTCTCCACATGTCCAAACCACCTCAGCCTGCCTCTCCTCATCACAACACCAATACACTCCAGTCCCATCCTACCTCTCAACTCTTCTATCGTAAGCCCAGCCCCCCCAGGCCTTGCACGCAGGGACGCACTGCACATCCACCTAATCATTGTCATTTCTGTACGTTTGAACCTGCGAATATCTTCTTCCTTTACTGCCCAGGTCTCACTACCATACAGCATCACACTCCTAACACATGCTGCATACAAAGACCCCTTAGCACGTAAGGAGAGTCCTCTCAATGTCAGGAGAGGCAACAGCTCCCTGAACTTCTTCCAACCACTTCTCACTCTAGCAACCGAGCTAACTCCAGCCCCACCTCCGGCACCTAACATGTCTCCCAAATAACAAAACTCCTCCACACACTCAAGAGACTCACCTGCAAGTTCAACCCTCTCACGCCTAACAATCTCCTCCTGCTCTCCCCGACACACCGCACACATGAAATCAGCATTATCTCGCAGTCTACCTCTGATACCACTACATCTCTTGTGCACCCACTTATCACAGACACTGCACAAGATGGAATTACTTCCCACACCTTTGTGGCAAACTGCACATGGCCACTCTCCCTCTCCTCTGATTGTACCGCCACCAACCCTAGATATCATCACTTTTGTTTTATCTGCATTTACCCTTAAGCCCTTGTGCCCCATACCATCTCTCCACTTCTTAAATCTTTCCTCAGCCTCCCCTTCATTCTCAGCGATCAGCACCAAATCATCAGCATACAACATCTCCCATCTCCTCTATATGTTTTTAAATCAGGGTGACCACATTCAATCCTAGAATTTTTAGTATAGATTTTCTACCATTTTTGAAACAAAACAAATTTTCTAGTGCTCTTAAAGTCAAAATGCAGGCACAAATTCAAAATGAATCATTTCTGAGTTTGTGCACTGTATCTTTCAGCCTCCACTGCAGGGATGCCTGGCAAAGCCAGGCAGGTCCGATAGTTATACAGTGTATCTATCTATTTATCTTTAGCTGGTTGCCATAATCCCATAAGGAGGTGGGCTTTTGTCTTTGAGTTAGTTGTTTTACAGGGAGGGGAACTAACCCTCTGCCAACTCACTTGCTGACATATATGGAACACATATGGGTTGATTAATTGGCTACCACCCTGTGTTGTAAGTGATTTCTTGGCTTACAGGAGACCACTAGGCTTGTCACGCAAAGTAAAGCCACCTGAAAAGGAAAGAAGAGTAATAAAAAGTGACAGGCATGATGGGAGAAATAGGAAGAAAGGAGGGCACACACAGAAAAAGAATGATAAAGGTGAAGGAAGAAGTAGGCAGTACTACATCAAGTGAGTGGATGATATGTTATATATAACCTATATTTTCTTTTCACAAAATGCTGCTATTAAGGTTAATGAATGTATTGTAATCATGTGCAGATTTAAGGGAATCTTGCATATCTCATGCTTCCCCCCAAAAATACATATTACTGAAACTGTACTGGTGGCTGCATATAGTATATTTGTACACAATGAGTGATTACTGTACAGTCAAACACCAATTACCTGGAAAATACCAAACCAGTAATGTACAGTATTGCAAAGATTCATAGTTTTTAATGTATTCACGTTTTTTTTTTTTTTCAGTCAGTATCCCCTCTAGCCATGTTCCTCACAGAATCCTAAATCTACTAAAATATCCCCATTTTGTTTTCCTAGTTACCATCTCCTCACAAACTTCAACAGCAAGGGTGTCACCTGTTGTTATATCAAATCTGAATTTGCAGTTGACACTGTTTTGAACTTCACTTCAACTAATTTTGATTATTCACTGTATAAACTAAATTATGTAAATATTACTAAATATATCTGTGTAGTCTATTGCTCCCCCAATGCTTCTTCAGAATCCAGTGTTTTTGACTCCATATCCACACAGTTGGCTAACTGTAACCTCACCCTTACCACTAAAATTACCATTCTGGGTGATTTTAATGTGCATAATGTAGAATGGTTATTGCATTCTGCCAGGACTGACAATACTGGCCTAGAATGTGAGATGTTTGCAAAATCATTTAATCTTATGCAGTTGGTAAAGCAACCAACCAGAACACCAGATAATATTGACCATAACACCTATCTTTTGGATCTATTCCTGACAAATAATCCAGATCAGTTCAGGATAGAAGTACTGTTTCCACTTGGATCCTCTGACTACAATCTCATCGAAGCATCATTAGTCGGCTCCCCCAAACCTTCTCATATTGAACCTGTTGAGGTGACCTGATAGCACTTTGATAGGGCAGACTGGGATGGATTTAGAAATTATCTTGCTGACATTCCATGGCAGTCTTTCTTCTCTTGTGATATCTTTACTCAGTCCCACATTAATGACTTAAACAAGCTGGTGTGGAATTGTTCATACCAGGTCAACAGTTCACTAAAAGATCAGACTCCCCAAAATGGTTTGATAGCAACTGTACCAGAGCAATGGCCCAAAAGTCATTAGCATATAATTCTTACTTAAATTAAAAAACATCTAAATCACTCAGTCAATTTAAAATTGCTAGAAAACATGCAATAGCAGTAATAAATCTTGCTAAATCAAACTTTCTTCACAACCAAGCAACCAAACTACTTATCAGTCCTAATAACAATAGAATATTCTAGTCAACTCTCAATTCTTTCAATAATAACTTTAACAAGTCATCACCCATTCCCCCACTAAAATCTTCAGATGGTAACATTACAAATGACCTGCATGGTAAAGCAAATAATCTTGCCAGTACATTTGCAACAAACTCTACATTAGAGGAAGTCAGCCAGAATGTTCCAGTACTAGAACTTGACTCTCCCAAAACTGCTCCACTTAAAATACAGACCATCAACCAATAAAGCTCCAGGCCCAGATGGAATTCCTCCAATTATTTTGGAAAAGTGCCCCCCAGAACTTGTTTCTGTTCTAGCTAAATTATTGAGACTATGCATACATTCTTCTTCATTCCCCAATTCTTGGAAAGAAGCCAGTATCCACCACATAGTTAAACATCTTGAATCCAACAACTTAATTAGTGATGGACAGTATGGATTTTGCCACAAAAGATCCACCATTGATATACTCAAGCTCCTGACTCACACAATCCATCAGTCAATTGACCAACATGGAGGAACTCATGCAGTAGCCCTTGATATTTCTAAAGCTTTCGACAGAGTATGGCACCATTTCCTTTTATCCAAATCTCTTGCTATATTTTGTTCCTTCGATTTCCTCGTGTCTCAGCGACAGAAAGACAACAGTAAAAGTAGATGAAGTGTATTCCATTTCCACTCAGTTAATGCTGGTTTGTCACAAGCATCAGTTTTGACTCCAACCCTATTCCTAATTCATATTAACCCATCACATCCCGGCCTATTTTCCCGCCACTGACCCCCCCCCCAATCCCGACCAATTTTGGAAAGTTTTTTTTGGGCTCAAACCTCCGCTTTTGGTGAGAAACATTGAAAATTCATAGAGAAATTGCCCTCCTGAGTTTATAAATGTTGCTACAGGTGAGGGTACTCTTAGCTTTTCATGCTCAATGAGGGTACCTGGCTTCAAAGAAAACAAACTATGGGAGGGGTAACTAATTCAAGCCACTTTAAATTACGTATTTATTTATTTATCTGGTACGAATTTATATGTAGTACAAGAGTATATTGGTAATATAGGTGATATAAGCATTGTTCACTCACCAAACGCATCAACATATGGCACCTTCCTTTACGACATTACCACCTCATCACTTCTGTTTGTTTCTTCCTCTAGCTTGTTTCTTCCTTTGTTCTCCACCTCAGGAATCACTTTCACTGTGAATTTCGTCATTGGAGAGACCGTGGCGTGACATGTCTTTACTAACCAGGTCACTGCTAACAGGTGAATTGCCGAGAAAATGGCATGTGGGGTGGGGGAAGGGGGGTCATTTGGGGCCAGGCAGTATCAGTAGAGGAAGATCTCCCACATATGCCTACCAAAAATCACCTGTGAAACTTGAAAAATGTGCAAATGACAGACCTTGTAATTGCACAACGTATGGGTACGTCATCGGGTGTCACCACGACAAAGCGTTGCAACATACCCATACGTCATTGGGACGCCTCGGGTTAATGACCTCTTATCTGTCACTCATAATCCCATGCATTCATATGCAGATGAAGCAACACTTCACAGTTCATTCACACTTAAACACCCATTCACAAAGTTTAAATCTCTAACTCACAACTCAGTACAGCCATCTCCTTAAATCAAGACTTATCTAGGATCACTGAATGGGGACAAAATAACCTTGTCTCATTTAATGCTAGTAAAATCAAGTACAGTATATACAGTTTACTAATAGACAGTTATTTACCTTCAGTGCTACTAATATTCCTGTCTCCAAAAGTTTTGAAATTCTCGGTGTTTCACTTAACAGCGCCCCCAGCTGGACCTCTCATGTCAGATCACTCGCTAAAACTGCCTCAGAGAAACTTGGATTACTGTACAGAGTTCGTAGCTTCTTCACTGACAAGCAGTTAGCTGCAGTTTATGAGTCATGTGCGCTCTCAGCTGGAATATTGCTCACCCTTGTGGAATGGATGTGGAGAGGTTGCACTAAAACAACTAGACAAAATTCTGAACAAAGCTGTTAAACTTATCAATAACCCTGCTATTACAAATAAACTACCTCCCCTACAGTTAAGAAGGAATGTTGCCTCCCTTGCATTATTTTACAGATACTTTTATGGCAAATGCTCAGACGAAGTTGCATCCATTGTGCCACCTTTCCATGCCTTGCCCTGTGCTACATGGGGATCTGGTTGCACTCATGACTGGAATGACACACTGCCATATTGCAGAACTTATGCCTATCAGAAGTCTTTTATTCCCCGAACTGCATCTCTTTGAAACTCGCTTCCCCAGAGTTGTTTCCCCCAGAACTGCATCTCTTTGAAACTCGCTTCCCCAGAGTTGTTTCCCCCCAAACTGCATCTCTTTGAAACTCACTTCCCCAGAGTTGTTTCCCCAAAAAACTTAACCTACAGCTGTTCAAGGCCAACTGTTGCAGATTTCTTATGAATGAAGGACACCAGTAATAAGGTGTATGGATTTCTGTATTTTTTTATTAATTTTGTTTTTCCTTCCTGTTCTGTTATTTAAAAAAAAGAAAAAAATCAGTACCATACCAGGTTTTATTAAGAAAAACCTGAGTATATTTCGAAATCCTCAGTTTATCCTTCATCTCTTTTTTTTTTTTTTTTTTTTTTTTTGTGCATGTCCTGGATAATGACAAATAAGTATTCAGCTTATATGATAAATTCCAAAGGTGAAGGGGTTACAAACAGTAACCTGTTGATCCCAGAGATGTCTTATTATTATACTATCATCCCATCCCTTACAAGCATTTCCATGGAGTGGTTCACATACAGCACAGTTTCGTTTCGTTTCATTTCGTTTCGTTTCGTTTTTGAAGGCTCCAACATGCTTGCATGTGTCAGCCTTGGTCACTTAATGGCGGCTTTCCACGCTGCTCGATCTCTGGCAGCCTCCCTGTTCAGTCCCTTAACCCTTAAGTCGCACTTAATGACCTCGTCCCATGTCTTTCTCGGTCTACCCCTCCCAACCCCTCCCCCAATATTAACACTTCTCACCCCCTGTACCCAATTATCATCCCCCATCCTCTCCACATGTCCAAACCACCTCAGCCTACTTCTCCTCATCACAACACCAATACACTCCAGTCCCATCCTACCCCTCAACTCTTCCATCGTAAATCCAGCCCCCCCAGGCCTTGCACGCAGGGACGCACTGCACATCCACCTAATCATTGTCATTTCTGTACGTTTAAACCTGCGAATATCCTTTTCCTTTACTTTTTGGTCATGTCCAAAAAGTTTGAATAATGCTACAGTAGAATGTGCATAATGTGAAACACTGACCCCCAAATGGTCGGATATGGCACTTCTGGCCACTGCACACCCCTCATATCTGCAGTGTGCTGCACACGACTCTGCACACCTCCTCTTCCCTCCACTCAAACCCACATACTATCACAGTTTATTTTCAGTAATATAAGTGTGTTTATGCATGTGCTCGTCAATGTGATGTTATGCATCCCTGTGAATGTTTAGTACTTTTAAGGCAAATTTGGGGAAGGTTATGGCAGGCTTAGAGGAGGGGGGGGGACATTGTGACAAAATTCCCACAGGCTAAATGAAAGTTTACATAATTTGCACACCAAGATGATTAGCTCTAAGAGGAATAATTCATTTTTGGCTAATGCCAGATTATTTGATTAAAGCTTAGGTGAACTGTCCCTAAGGAGTAGGGGTTAGGAAAACTTTTGTTGTGGAATAATAGATTTTTGATAAGTTATATTTTGCTTATTTGTGGCCAGTATTTGCCCTCAGTCTGAATGACCATTGTTAACACTGTACTCTACTCCTTTTCCAAACCTGTTTGTGTTCCATAATTTTTATGCAAAGAACACACTGATATTGTATTTTATTTTTTCTCTCTGTTTGTGTTCCAGTTTGATGTTAAATGGTGATGAAGCTCATGAGTGCAAAGAACACAGAGCAGCAAAACAAAGGTGCCAGTTATCTAAGGTATCATTAACATGCCTCTGTAAATTTTAAATTGTATTCAAATTTAAATCTTATTTAATTATATACTGTACAAATAAAATAATATATTAAGGTAGCCATTGAACTTCAGATGGAATGCTGTGAAACCAGTACAGTTTAGCATGAGTGAAACAGCTGATTTTGCTAGAGACGATAATTGCCAGTCAATCAGACAGGACTGTGCAAATACCTGTTTGCTTCCTTTTAAAGCTCCTGCTTTCAGCAACTGATGATGTGTGAATTGAGAAAGAAATCATGAAACATAAAGAGAAGTTTAGAACTTACTGTCTTTTCAAGTGAAGTAAAGCTATTTGGGAAGTGAGAGTGTTCTCTTTTTATGAGATGCTAAAATTCGTTCCAAAGTACAGTACCTGGTTTAAGCATGTACACTGTACATGGTTTTGGGTGATGGGAGTAGCTAGGGAAAAGTGGTGATGCCTTCAGAATCAGTTTTCCCTTACTGTTGTGAAAGAAAGCATGTTAAACTATGAGGTGCCTAATATGGAATTTTTTCTTGTACTCCAGTTGTTCTAGAATTATGGTGCAGGATTCATATTGCAGGTCATAGAAATGCTGAATTTTTACATTGTTCATGTACTTTTTACTTAGATAAAAGGGAAGTTTCTAGACTGAGTCTGTCATAAATCCTGCCAAAGCACAGTGTTTTGTTTATTCTATGTGGGGTGAGCATGTGTCTACATGGTCTGACGGTGGAATTTTGAGGGGGGGGGATGGCTGTAAATGGGGGCCGACTTCAGGGATTTTCCCGCACATGCTGTTTTTCTCTCCGGTGTATACTGAGGTATGTCAGAAGCCATCTTCCCATGCAAAACATGTTTAATGCATATCTGGTACACACAAATTGAGGGTTTATTGTAAACCACAAATATTCAGACTTTGACTGTCTGTTTATTGCCAGATGCCTGAATCCCACAAGGGGTGGCCTCAAACAAATTGCCACCATGTCGCCCTGTCACCCACCACTTCACTGCCCTCCTACCATCTTGCACCCCCAGCTCTTATATGCCTCTCCACTCCATCCCTCCGTCTCATATTCAGTCTCCCCCTCCCTCTTCCCCTCTCTCCTCCTCACTCACATACACTCTCTTAGCTAATCTTTCACTCTTCATCCTCTCCAAATGGCCAAACCACCTCAATGTATTTCTCCTAACGCTTTCTATCACATCCATTTCCACACCACAACGCTCCTTCATTTCCTCATATATCACTCTGCCTCTCTACGTAACTCTGGATGCTTCTCTCAAATAACTCATTTCCACTAATCTCACTGTTGAATTGTGTCCTTCCAGCAGGGTCCAAGCTTCACTTTCATAAGTTAAGAGTTGGTATCACATTACAGTCATGCAGTGACTTTTTTACTTCCATCTTCGCTTCCCTATTTTTCATCACTGCTTTCAAAGAACCAGCAACCTTTCTTCCTTGTTGTACCCTTTCAGGCACTTCATCCTCAAAACTTTCATCCTTACTCATCACAATACCCAAGTATGGTACTTAAATACTCTCACATTTTCCACTTCCTCATCATCCAGCTTCACTGTACATTCAGTGACTTCATTTCTCTCAAAGACCATAACTTTACTCTTCCCTACATTTGCCTTTAAATTCCATTTCTTACACACTCTCTCGAACTCATTCACCAAGCCTTGCAGTTTCCTTTTGTCTTTGCTTAACAATACTGTATCAACTGCAAACAACAGAACAGGTGGTTTCCAAATGCTGCCCTCTCTCCTTAGGGCCACTCCAACAACCACTGCCCTACCTTATATTTCCTTTATAATCCTATCCTTACACAGACTGAACAACCATGGGGACATGACACATCCCTGTTTTAATTCAACTTTCAGATAGAAAAATTCACCCAGTTCACTATCCACTCGCACTACAGCCTTTGCACCCTCATACATAGTCTTCATGGCATTCAACAATTCCTATTTACTCCATATATTCTTAATATTTTCAGCATTCCTTGTCTATCCATTCTGTCATATATGCTTTCTCCAAATTCATGAAGGCTGCATACAACTTTTTTCCCTTCTCTAGAAACGTTTCCATTAAAGACCTAAGGATGAATATCTGATCTACACAACCTCTTCCCATCCTAAAACCTCCCTGTTCTTCTCTAACTAATTTTTCTTTTATTTCCCCAACTCTGTCAATAAGTATCCTACGATATACTTTTCCTGTTACACTAAGACAAATGCCTGTCTGATTACCACACATTTCTTTTTTCCCTTTTCCTTTGTACAGGGGGAATAATATTATTGGTACCTGACTTCCAAACCTCCAGGACTCTACCTTCCTCCTAGGCCAATCTGCACATCTTCCATATCCATTCTACTATTACCTTTCCCCCATGCTTCAGCATTTCACCACAAAGTCCATCAATTCCTGGGGCTTTCCCCATTTTGACACTTCATTGTTTCAGCTACTTCCACTTTACTGATCTCTTCCTCCCTTCTCACCTCCCTCCTTCTCCCAGCCATTCCCCAGCCACTTATACTCACATTACTTTCATTCTTTATGTTTAACAGTTGTGTTCTGTCCATCTGCTGGATTCTTCTCCCTTTCTCCATTATCAATCTACCATTTTTAACTTTCACTCCCCTACCAACTTCTTTATTACCCTGTCTAACTCTCTTTACCTCTTTTCAGAACATTTTCTTACATTCCCCCACTTTACACTCTAATTCCTTCCAAAGTCCTCATCCACTCACTTCTTACTTTTTACTAATCTTTCCACCTCTCTCTTCCTCTCTATATATAACTGTCTCTTCCATCTCTCAACTGCCTCCATGCCTTTGCTTCCCATCCACTCACTACTGTATATGCTTTCTTCTTTTGTGCCATAGTTCGTCTAACTTCTTCATTTCACCATGCTGTTCCTTGCATCCCCTTTCGTCTTCTCTCCACCTCATGTACCTCCTCACATGCTGCACAGATGTCTACTGTGAATATCTTGTGCACACCTTCCACCTCCCCCATTTGCTCTAACTCATATTTACTCAGTCGCTCCTGCACTTCTCTCTTACTGGTATATTCTGCCTTTTTTTTTTTTTGTCCGTCCTCTTGTGACCTTTCTACCCTCTTTTCTACTTCCTCCTGTCCTTCCCTCCTATTCATCCATTGGACTTGAACCTTGACTTTCACCACCACTAGGTGGTGGTCAGATAGTCCACTCCCCCAACCTCTGTATGCTCTTGCATCCATTACACACCTTTTCATTCTGTTGTCCACACACACATTTCCTTCCGTTCATTCAGTTCACCACCCAACCTTCTCGTCACTCGCCACATATACCTGTGGATCATTTTGTGCCTGAAGAGGGTATTGACTATCAACTAACCCCTCCCTGCACAAATGTCCACTAGAGCACTGCCAATCTCATCCTTTTCTGCAGGCACATCCCACTCACCAACTACTCCATCCACTTTCACATTCCTCACTTTCCCATTCATATCTCCGATCAAAAACACTCTCATTCCCCTCAAACTTTTCCACGCATGCTTCCACATTTGCCCAGAACTCTTCTTTCGCCCACGTTTGTATTTCTACGTTCAATCTTACCCACACAATCCTTGACCCAACTGATCCATTCATTCATTCATCATCCAATCCTACATTGCCTTATGAGAAGTGTAGAAGCCCAGTGCTAGGCAAGTTGGTCCTGACATTTAAGATGAGAGTGACCAGCCTCACTCATCCCTGAGTGGCATTACATGAGCAATAAACCCCAACCACCCATTAGATATAAACCTTCACCAGCTCAATCCGACTGGGGTGCTGTAATTACTCACTAAAGCACCAGGTGCCAAAATTTAGTTATATGGTTACCACCCAGCATAGTAATTATTTCCTGGTGTACAGGAAACCATTTGGCTTGTCACTTAGTTAGGGTTACCCACAGGCAGAAGGAAGAGGAAAGAAAGACAAAAGATGGAGTGTAAATTCACCCATAGGCAGAAGGACGAGGAAAGAATGATGGAAAGAAAGACAGAAGAGGATGGAAGGAAAGAAGGATGAAGGAGAGGAAAGGGCAGACACCCGAGAGCAGCACTACATACTCTCTTATATTCCACTTCCATCTCTTGCACACAATACATACACCCTCTTTTGCCCTCTCATTCTCATCCATTCCTTCACATACAGTACTCCCTCGATTATCTGACATAATAGAGCCAAAGGCATGTCCGGGTAGTGGCAATATCCAGATAATGAACAATATCCCCCT
>JAGKTI010003824.1:9256-54473 GCA_018397915.1 Birgus latro
AGGAAATGTACGATAAAAATGGTTTAAGACACGGAACAGTACAAGCTTGACTCATTCCTGTAAAGAAGCAGTTTGGAAAGAACAATTAGGTAAGAACACACACACACACACACACACACACACACACACAGTATGATAACAGAAAGTCAGTTCGATTTTAGAAAGGGTAAATCATGTTACTAATCTATTAAGCTACTATAAGAGTTACAGAAGCATTACAGAAAACAAGAATGGGTGGACAGAACAGGCATACCCCTGTTTAACGATGTAAGTGGTTAGGTAAAACCCCATCTTTAGCTGGAGTATCATGTATCGGGGTACTTTTAACATGTAATGGGAAGTATTTATCAGCCTAGGGTTTTCCCCCAAACCAAGTCCAAAACCCACCTAAATGAGCCCCAAAACAAGTTTAAAGCCAATCTAAATGGCTTAACAGCTGTAAAGGAAGCTAACCTAAGCCTAACACTTGTATATAACTCACTAAAACCAACATATAAAATATAGGTTAGAAAATATCAAACACCTCTCATCACTGACTTCTTGTAAGTCCATGTCCAGTCCTGGACATCATCCTTTCTTATCCCCACTGAGGCTAGGGGACATGTGGTGCTCCCTAGCACCCACTCATCCTCCTCAAAGCCCTCAAACATCATTTCCATGAAAGGGTCAGAGGGGGGGAGGAAGCCTGGCAAGATGGGATGATTGTAGCAGGAGACTGGTGCACTGGCTCTGGGGGTGGCGATGGAGTGTGATGCAATGACTCAGGGAGTGGCAATGGGGTGCGATGGGATGGCTCAGGCGGTGGCAACGTGGTGCAATGTGATGGCTCGGGCAGTGGCAATGGGGTGCAATGTGATGGCTCAGGCGGTGGCGTTTAGGTGCAATGTGATGGCTCTGGGGGTGCCAATGGAGTGCGACGCATTGACAGAGGAGGTGGTGAGGGAGACAGCTGTGATGACCGGTGAGATGATGAGGGTGACTAATGCGATGACTGATGAGGTAGTGATGGAGTCAGATGCGATGCCTCACGTCATGGCAAGGGAGAGAGAGTCAGTGGCCAATTGGTGAGGGAGATGGAGGCTGGGGTGAGGAAGGCAGCAATGGAGTGGCATAGTGCCTTAGTGGAGACACAGGTGACATGGGAGATGGGGATCAGCTGGAGGTTAGGTCAGCACTGGGGACCGAGCACGTTCTCGGTGGGAGGAGACCCTGGGTGTTTCTCTGCTGGTCAGTGGTGGGGGAGAAGCTCTGCTGGTTGAAGGTTAGGGAGATGCTCTGCTGGTTGAAGGTTGGGGAGATGCTCTGCTGGTTGAAGGTTGGGGAGATGCTCTGCTGGTTGAAGGCTGGGGAGATGCTCTGCTCGTCGAGGGCTGGGGAGATTCTTTATGGCTTGCTGGCATGGTGGGGGCCTGTTTGAAGAAGGCAGTGATTGTAATTTGCCTGGTTGCCCTCTTCTTTTCCTCCAACATCGTCCTATACACCTTCATCCCCTCCTCCAGCCAGGTAGCTGTGTCCCTGCTTCGTCTTGGGAGAGGGTCATGTGTGCACATCAGCGCAATGCTCTTGTCCAGCTTGGTCAGCATCTCCCTCAGAATTGTAATATTGAGGGCTCACACTTCTGGGATGTCCTCCTCCTTCTGTGCCTCCTGGTGCACCCACTGAATCTCCATATTGAGGAGCTCTTCATTTCTGAGCTCCTTCCTGTGGCTTTCAAGGACCCCATCCTCGTCCTCCTCATGAACCTCCCCGAAGCCTGCCTCATGCAACAGTTCCACAATGTCCTGCTGCATACCGGCGGGGCTTGCATGCCCTCAGGGAAGCTGGTGAAGGAGTGCACACACTCTGGCCACAGCTTCCACCACACACCGTTCATGTTGGGCTGGCTAACTTCCCGCCACGCTGCAGTGTTGTCCTCTGTGGCGTGGTTTATGTTATACCCTTTCCAGAACTTCTGCACTGTTGTCCTGTTGTCGCTGTCTCAGCTGTCACCAGCTGCTGCATAGTGCAGTGGAAGTAATACGGTTTGAAGGTAGCAATCACCCCTTGGTCCATGGGTTGCAACAACGACATGGTGTTGGGGGGCAGGAATACCACTTCAATGTTGCTTGCCCATTCCTTCATCGCGGGAGGGTGGCTAGGCACATTGTCTACCACCACGAAAAATCTGTTCACCAAATTCTTTCTGGAGGCATACCTCTTCAGGACACGAGAGAGGTACGAGTGAAAATATGACGAACAGATGTCGGAAGTCAGCCAGGCCTTTTTGTTGGACTTCCAGGTCCCTCCTGAATTTTCTTTCACAATCCTCACCATAGCCCTGGGGTTCTCGGTGTGGTAGACAAGGAGCGGCTTCAACATGAGGTCGACCTTGGCGTTGTCCCCCAGCAGAAATGTAAGCCAGTCCTTCGAGGCCTTGAACCTTGGCGTAGACTTTTCCTCTGTTGCAAGATATGTCTTGGAGGACATTCTCTTCCAAAAGAGCCCAGTAATGTCAAAATTCAAGACCTGCTTTGCACTGTAGCCACCTTCCACGATGATGCATTTCAACTCGTCAGGAAATGCTGCTGCTGCCACCATATTTGCACTCACCGTCTCACCGTACATTTTCACGCGGTGGAGATTAGCTCGCCTCTTGAAGTGGTCAAACCACCCATGGCTAGCCTTGAAGGTCTCACTAGCATCAGTATCCCACCTCACCTTGATTTCTTCCCATAGTGAGGGAGCCTTGGTGCAAATAATTGCCTGGCTCATGGGTGCCTTCCTCCTGTTCTGATCCTCCACCCACGTGCGGAGCATCCGCTCCAGCTCCTCCATCGCAGGCGCTCTCTGGTGAGTGATACAGGAGGTGGTTAAGGTCGCAACCTCCCCAGCAGCAGCCTTAATGGCCTCCCCCTTCTTGGTGATGGTGGAGAGAGTCGACTGGGCCAGGTGGAGAGCCGAGGCGATAGCACAGGCACCCTCGCCTTTTCCGTGGCACTTAAGAATATCTAGCTTGACCTCTAGAGACAGAGTTTTACTCACACGCTTCCCTGGAACATCACCAGCACCACCACTAATAGGCCGCTTACCACTCCGACTGGGGCCTCCACTAGCACCACCACTAGTCCCACCACATGCAGCATTCTTACCAGACACGATCACACTTATTTAGGCCAAAAATCATACAAAATTGCACTCCACACATGATTAGTATCACTGCCCTACTCATGGCATTGTTTGTACTCAGTTGCGATGTACTATGATAGCAGCTTGTGTACAGTTGGTGATGCAACACGATGCATGGTGGGTGAGCGCAAGGGAGTTCCTCACTCTGAGATATCCAGTGCGAGAAGAATGATATGGGTGAGCGCGGGGTGAACGATGGCTGTGGGGGCTGCGCGAGCGTTTCTGTGCATCCTGGGAGGCGGGCGGGATCAGCTGGCCGTGGGAACGTGCGTGATTCAAAATTTTTGGCCTACTGCCTGTGGATGTGACGTCAGAGGGCCCAACGTTAAACCGGGGCACGGCCATCGTCTGATGAGGTACGGTGGTATTTGTACCCCCATCACTAAGCCGGGGTAATGCAACTAGGGGCATCATATATCGGGGTATTACTGTATCTATTTAGATTTCAAGAAAGCATTTGACAGAGTACTGCACGAAAGACTTTTATGGATTCAAGAAAGCATTTGACAAAGTACTACACCAAAGACTTTTATGGAAACTGTACCATCAAGGAGGAATTCAAGGCAACCAGTACTGTTGGATGCCGGATTTTCTCAGAAAAAGGGAACTGAGAACAGTACTAAGGGAAAATTATTCATCATGGAGGGATGTGACTAGTGGAGTTCCACAGGGCTCAGTGGACACTAATTATGTTTATAGTACATATAAATGACACAGACTGTAACACTGGAAATGGAAGCTATCTAAATATGTTTGCTGATGATGCAAAAATACAAAAGAGAATCACTAACACAGATTCTTGCAGAGGGCCACAAGAAGAATTAAATAATCTTCATGAACAGAGCAATAAATGGCAAATGGACTTTAATGTGGACAAGTGTCATGTAATTAAGTTTGGTAAAAGTGAAAAAACAACAGATAAGGATTATAAGGTAGAAAGTTCAACCCTACACATATAAAAAATGAAGGGCCTAGGAGTAATTGGTAATAACAGACTGTCTCCAGCTGACCATATCATTGAGATGGTATGGAACATGTATACACTGCATGTTAATATGAGATTAGCATTCACATATATAATGAAGACTTGCTGAGAAAGATAATACATCAATAGTCTGGAATCCTCATCTCAAAAAACTCTTAGATAAGATTGAAAAAGTACAGAGGGCAGCTACAAGATGGGTACCGAACTTAAGAGATCTAAGCTACGAAGAAAGACTAGAAAAATTGAATCTACCACACTTGAGTTTGGGGAGGCAATAAACATGTTTGCGTGCAACAGGCATTTTAGGATGGGAGGGAAAGTAGGCTGATTACTTAAGAGTCTGGAATCAGTAGTAGCCAGATTGACTAGCTATTTCTTGGTCAGGAGGGCTGATAGGAGGTTAGCGAAAAGTGTTAAATTTATAAGGAATGATGAGTGTGTACAGCAGCACAAATTACTAATATATGATGTGGTACTAAAGGAGCAGGTAGTGAAGAATTGGACCTAAGCACTCAGGAGGAAAATGTGGAAGTTGGAAAACCAAGCAATAAAGGATGCCTTCCATAATGAGATGAGTAGAGTGTTGGCCAAACAGGGAGCTGTAGACAGAAGTGTTAATGAACAATACAAAGCTGTCAAGAATAATCTCAGGAGTTTATGATTCAGTATGTGGATGGATAAAGGGCCCACCAAGACATAAGGTAATATGGTGTCAGGATGAAGGTATAGAAACCACAGTTAAGGAGAAAAGAAGACTTTTCCAGGAATGGAAAAGGGGTGGTAACAGAGAGGACTATTGGGCTGACAAGTGTAGGGTGAGAAAGGAGATACACAAGGTAGGCAAAGTCTGAGTCTCAAAGACTTTTCCTGGATAGCTTTAAACAGTGCTGAAAGGTAGAATGGGGTATTTAAGATGGAAAATCAGATGAAGAGAGAAAACAGAGATGTATTAAGTAAGCAGTATGTGGAGAATGATGAAGGAAAGGTAGTGGTGGACAGTAGGGATATTAAAGATGCTTTAATAATGCATTATAACTGGTTGCTGAATGAAGGGTTTGAGACTGGAACAAGGAAGGTTTGAAGTAAGCAGATCAAGTGTTTGGCTTTTGGCCAGTAAGCAGGGCAATTGGCAGGATGCAGTTAGGGATGGCAATGGGTGTGTCTTGGTTGACTGCTGAAATAAGTCCACAATAGATGCATTGGCATTAGAGGTAGATAGCAAGATGTGGGCACTTTTCAGTGTACAGTATGCAGGAATTTTCGGATATGGGCAGTGGAATGGAAAGTGTAGTCTGAGATGACAACCACTTAAAATGTGTAAAGTTTTGTTATATGGAAACATGCTGAGTGCAGGAGGAGAAGGGCTAGTTCATTGCTAGAATGAAAAGTGAATGGAAGAAGTTTAGGGAAATGTTGTGTCTCCTGACAGTGAAGGGACTCCCGTTCATGCTAAGGGTAGGCTACTTTCTGCAGAAGATGTGTCAAAAGTAATATTCTGTTTGGCAGTGAGTCTTAGCCAGTGATTGTTGTTGTTGCAACCCCAGGTTCATGTGAACATGAACCAAGTGGACTTAAGGAAACTAGTTGCTTCACTTGGTCATTCCCAGAGATCTTTTTCTTAGGTGATGTTGAAAGATTCTGTGTTGTGATAGTGTGGTGCATGAAGCAAGCTATGGTGTGGGCTGCATTGCAGTATGGTCATAGTGAATTGTGTTGTTACTGTAGCCATTGAGTGAAGAGGATACTAGCAGATTGGAACAAACAGAAATGAGAAAGATGAGATGGATGAGTAGGGCATCACTGAATGACAGAACTGAGAACCGTGTTCTATGAGCGAGATGTGGCATGAGAGATATAAGAAGAGTGTTGTGATCTGGTAGGTTAAAATGATTTGGACATGTAATGAGAAAGGGGGAGTGGGATTGATTGTGGAAGGTACAAGTATGAATGTGTAGGATAGAATGCCCAGACACAGACTGAGGAAGACAGGATGTCCTGCAAGGAGACCTCCAGGATAGAGGGCTAAGTAGGGAAGTTGCTTAGGACTGTGATATATGATGAACTGCCATTTAGTGAAAAAATCTATATATTCTGTTATGGTCAGTGGTCTCTAATTGTAAATGTAAACATATATGGTGCCTTCACTTTGCCATGGGAGAGTACGTGGACACTCTTCCACCCAGTCTGAGGATGAGCTTGGAAGTGTCCTCTGACTCCACAGTGATTTGTGATATCTGAAAGTGGCCTTTGAAAGCTACCTTCTGTGATTCCTTGACTGGTCTCTTTGGAGAAAAAAGAAACGTTTGTCTATTCAGATGAATGTTTGTTGTGGTGAATTATTACACTGTGCTTCAGGCTAATGAATAGCATATGTATTCTGAATATTTCTTTTTAAGAGAAACAGTTATGAAAATCACAGTATATACTAAAGCTGCATGTGTTTTGCTTCAGAAATGACATAGTGTTTCCAGCGGGGATACTTCAGGCACCACTCTTCCACCGCAACAATCCACAGTCTCTCAACTATGGGGCTGCTGGTGTGGTCATGGGCCATGAGCTAGCTCATGCCTTTGATGATCAGGGTGAGTGACTTGAAAAGATATGAAGAGCTCAGAGAATGTTAGTAAGATTTATGATGATGCTGGAACATGTCTTATTGTGAGCCATTTCTCTTTAATTGTAATGAAGAATTTGCTCTCTAATTATATTTTTATGGACACAGTTTACTGCCAGTTATTTCTTACTGTGTTATTAAAATTTTTCCTGAACCTAATTTCACCTAAACTTTAATTGGCAGGTCGGAAATATGACCGTGAAGGAAACATGGAGCCATGGTGGGAGGAGGAGACTATTGCCAGATTCAATAATCTTACAAAGTGCATGGAGGATCAATACTCCACCTATCAGCTGAGAGGAGAACACCTTAATGGGAAGCTAACACTGGGTAAGTAGTACTGCATTTTGCTTCGGAAGTTCCATCCCAGATGAAATTATTCTTAACACCCAGAGTTTACATTTAAAGTATGTCATAGGCTAGCAGAAACGATTTGTCCACACTGCCTTTGGATACACACTGATATATGTTGCATGGTGAGCATGTCATAGGCTAGCAGAAGCAATTTGTCCACACTGCCTCTGGATACACACTGATATATGTTGCATGGTGAGTAATTTGAAGTTATACCTCAATGCAGTTTTACAATTTCATATTTGAAGGAAATAATCTTATTTTGAATTCTTTTGCAAAAGTAGATAAAGGTATCCATTAGATACAGTAATTGTGTAATTTCTCGAATCACCAGTGTGGCAGCTGCAGGAGTGGAGGTTCTCTGTGTTTCCTCTAATGTTATTTATCATATTGTAGTAACAGACAGCTGTGAATTTATATTGCCCTCTCCTTTCAGGATGTAGTAACTTTTATGTTTCATTCCACTGATCTTTTATCTTCCACTAAATTCACTAGGAGAGAACATTGCTGATAATGGTGGTCTGCAGGCCAGCTTCCGAGCATATCAGTCTTGGGTGAAACAGCATGGGATTGAACATTCCCTCCCTGGTCTCCAGCTCTCTCATGAACAGCTTTTCTTCCTTGGGTATGCTCAGGTTAGTTCATTTATGTTAGTGCAGTTATTATTCATATCAGTGCCAGATGTACAGTATTGTCTCTCTGCTGTTTGTGTTTCTTACGATTGTGCTGTGCAAGAAACATGAGCCCAGTAATGGCCTTTGTACAGTTATATAGTAGGACATTAACTTTGCAGTCTTACAATAACCACATTTTACATTAGGTACCTGTTCATTCATTGGTGTTCGTGTTAGCACCTGAATGAGAGTAAAGCAAATCCATTACCACTCTGCTCCACACTAAGTACAGTACATCCTTCAACTTTGCGAACTTAAACTTTGCGATTCACCAATTTTGCGAGGTAGTTCCAAAAGTCATGTATTTTTTAACATTTATGAACTTTGCGACTGATCACACACTTTGCGAGGTCGAGTGTTGGGAGAGTCGTCTTCCCGCACTACTTTGCCACCCCGAGTAATGACGTCATGGTTCATTGGGCGTACTGAGCCTCCTAGTTCAGTGGTCTGCCGCCCCGCCACATTTGTTTGCACCTGTTTCCAACCAAGGTCACTGACCCTCACAATTTCGTGGTGCTCCTCGCAATACCCCAGCAGTCTAACCTTGCACAAGTGTTATCATGGCACCAACGGGTAAGAAGAACAAGAAAATAATTTTGGAGACCAAACTGAAAATGATTGAAAGGAAAAAAGCAGGTGAAGGTAATTCTGCTATTGGTCAGGAGTTTGGTGTTGGTGAATCGACAGTGAGAATGATTTTAAAGAACAGTGAACAAATCAAGCAAGCAGCGAATAACTATGGAGGTGCTCAATTTGATGGTAGAATGCTGGTGGACAACAAATAAGTGCTAATAAAAATGGAAAGATATCTTGCTCACTACATTCAAAGAAAGGAAAAGGAAGGGGTTGCATTAGATGGGCACCATATAAGGGAGCAGGTAAAGATATTCTATCACACGTGCCTTAAAAAAGCCATTAATCCTCCAACAAAACCTTTCAAGGCATCGAATGGGTGGCTATTCCAGTTCCTCAAAAGGAAGGGGTTTAAACACATCAGGTTCAGTGGTGAGTGAGGCAGTGCTGACTACAAATTGGTCTGCTTCACCCCAAGGTAAGCACTTTTTCCCACTCTTTCTCTCAACTCTACCTCTTAATTTTACAATGATAAATGAAACAAACATGAACTGATGTACTGTATAGTAATATTAATAAGAAAACATCATAGGTAAGAAACATTTTTAAAAAATTCATTTACACTGATGAGAAGCCTGGCGTGGTTTACGGGACTGGTGGTGGGGCGAGGCTTGGCTACTGTGGCCCCGCAGGGCCTGCATCGTCACTATCACTGTCGGCAGATATTTCCACATCTTGCTGTGTTTTTTCTGCCTCTCTCATGAATCCCTCGAAGTCAGAATCATCACTGGGGTCATCAGAATGAAAAAGGTTAGGGATGCTAGGATCGCTGGCTGCTTGGGGAGGGGTGGCAGGACAGCTGGTCGATGGGGCAGGGTCTCTTGAGGTTCTCTTGAATTTTGTGATTAGAGACTGCTTCCTCTTGTTAACCCCATCTCTGTGTAGGTCAGCATAAAAGCGAAGCGGCCGAGAATTAACGATGCATAACCTGGCCAATATTCTCGCCGTCATTGACCAGCTGAAAAAAATCATCGTGAACAACGAATGTGACAATTTAGGGCTCAGCAAGCATGCCACGGTGTTGACAGGGGCCTTCGTTTTTATGCTGACCTACACAGAGATGGGGTTAACAAGTGGAAGCAGTCTCTAATCTCAAAATTAATGAGAACCCCAAGAGACCCTGCCCCATCGACCAGCCGTCCTGCCACCCCTCCCCACAAGCAGCCAGCGACCCTAGCATCCCTAACCTTTTTCATTCTGATGACCCCAGTGACAATTCTGACTTCGAGGGATTCATGAGAGATGCAGAAAAAACACAGCAAGATGTGGAAATATCTGCCGACAGTGATACTGATGACTTAGGCCCCGCGGGTCGACAGTAGCCAAGCCTCGCCCCGCCACCAGTCCCGTACACCAAGCCAATCTTCACATCAGTGTAAATGCATTTTTTTTTTTTAATGTTTCTTACCTATGATGTTTTCTCATTAACCTCTTCATTACCGCGCCTCCCACCCCCAGCCGCCCCGCTCTCCCTCCGTCAAACCGAATTCCCGGAAGTTCATGCGTGTGCGTGGGGGGTGATCGTTTATCATAAGTGCGCTGTTTTTCATTTTATATTACTTTTATATTCTCAAGTACATGTTGACCACGAGGTACACTGTGCATGATTTGAAATACATTTCCTGTAGTAGTATACGTGTAGGGATATATATACTTTACTAAACTTTCATTTTTCCTATAAATATAGACTTTACAGACATAAAAAGGTATATACAGTACTCATATGTTGCTCCTCGTGGCGTTGATACACTGCAGGATGTACGTTGGGAAAGTCCAGGTGAAGTGTAGGTAGTGGAGGTGGCCTTTGATCTGCAAACGGATCCGACAAGAGGGTGAAGGCAGGTCCTCAGGGACTCTGCAACAATGGCGAGCCTACAGGGCTGGGATTTGAGCAATTATCTATCTCGCTTTCATCACTCGTACTCTCGCTGTCACTGTCGTTTTCTGGTATATAATCATCGTCTGACTCACTCACTGATGTCTGATTGAGCTTCATTGTCGTCAGACTCATCTAACTCACTAGCAAGCTTTGTATCAAATTCATCATCAGTATCAGATGACACCATGATCATGCAAAAACAGCCAAAAAAAAAAACACACAGTCACAGCATGCAGCTTGGGGGATACTGAGGGGTTGTGGGTGAGAACTGGCTGCTGGTTGGTTGTGGGGCCTAGGAGGGTGGTTGTCATGGTAACCACGTGCTGATATGCCTAGTGCAACTATTTTTTTCTGTTTATATGATTCCATATAGGTCTATATATATGCCCAAAACATTTGAAATAATAAATCATATCCAAAATACCCAAATGATGTCAATCATGGCCTGGCATGGACTTTGATATGGCCATGGCATGGCCATGACAAGGAGAATGACGTCAGAGTCAAGTTGCCAGTTCTTACAACCCAAGTCTCTCTAGTAACCCCAAAACCAACACTCCTACCCTCCTATACCTCCCTATGCTTATCAGGTTTACCACCGTAAACCATACAATTATCGGTTCCTCGCCAGAACTTTTTCTAGGTTTACAAGCGTAAACCTTATCGATTTCGGTAATGAAGGGGTTAATATCACTGTACCGTACATCAGTTCGTGTTTGTTTCATTTATCATCGTAAAATTAAGAGGTAGAGTCGAGAGAAAGAGTGGGAAAAAGTGCTCACCTTGGTGTGATGTCGACCAATTTGCCTTTATTTCATATATTTAATTGTTTGAATTTTGCGAATTTTGATTTTGCGAGGGTTTTTGTCGACCATATTCTCGCAAAATTGGAGGAAGCACTGTACAGTACATTAGGAGGGCGAGAGGGACTTGCCCCTGACACAGTCATGGTCGAGGAACATTATGTTGTATCTCTTTACATTTGTATAAGAGAAAAAGCTTGGTGCAGTAAGCCCTCTTCTTATTTGGGTAAACTGTTAATCTGGCAGACTGCACACACAAACCACTTCAGCACTTCCCATTAAATTACTGTAATAAAGCAAATGTGTCAAACACCAGCCCACTTGCTTACTAAAAAGTTCCTATGACCCCAACTTTACTAAAGATGTGCGTTTTTAAGGGCATGACATACTCTACAGAGGTTACATTGATATACAACAGTGATATCAAAGAGTTTTAATGCAATAAAAAGTCCTCCCCCCCTCCCCCCCAAAAAAAAAGAAAAAAAAAGAAAAAAAACAGACATTGATGATATGCACAGGTCAGTACATTACAAAAGTTACTGGCAGGGTCCACTGAAAAGTCACATGCAGGGCTCATGCAGATGCACACACAGCACAACCATAGCCAAGGTTACTAGTACGGCACCACTGGAGACACACAGTGGCAAAACATCACTGGCAAGGTACTACAGAACTGTATATAACACCCTCTATATTCATCAGCCTGCAAGATTAGTTTTTTATGTGGGATAGTGTAGGGAGTCGACAGCATTTCAGTCATGGCCACAGACATCTTCATCAAGGCGTAAGTGTAGTGTAGTATTGTGACATAAACATCACTGCACTTTTTTTTTCTTTTCTTTTTTTTCACTATTTTGCTAATTTTTAGCAAAGCTAATGGGTGCTTAGCCAAATTTTGTCACAGTACACGGGCACTGTGTAAGCATCTTTATTAGATATTTTCATAATACTGTAATACTTTTGGCATTCCTTGCATAGTGAATGAAGTTGTTATGATTTTTACATTCTGGATAATCTCCTAAACAGGTGTGGTGCACTGCTATCACCAAGGAAACTGCACACCAGGAGATCCTGAAAGATTCACATGTTCTTGGGCAATTCCGGGTTTTGGGCACCCTTTCCAATTCTTGGGATTTTGCCCACGCTTTCTCTTGCATTAATGGCTCCCGCATGAACCCCTTAAAGAAGTGCCACATCTGGTGAAGGTTGTATGTTTTATTTATTTATTTATTGATATCTATATAGACAAAATATGAGTGCCATATCTAGTTAAGGTCATGCCATTGATTCATTCATATTGCATTAGCATAAATAACAAAAGTCATACCATTTATTTATTCACAATCTTAATGGTGATCATATACTTTTTCTTATAGCTGCATGTTTATTTGTGGTACTATACTGGTATACGAGGTCTGTTCGGATAGTATCCGAGCGTAGGCTCTAAAAAAATAAACAGCTAACCTCTTGAGCTAGGACACTAATCCTCCTCAAAGTAGGTCCCTTCTAACTTGACACAAGTAGCACAGCATTCTTTCACTGCCTTAAACATTTTTCAAAGTTGTTTTTTTGGTATCTCCCGTGGGTGCTTCATCGCATTCGTCATGATCTCTTCTTTCGTCTCAAATCAGGAAACCTTCAGTAGAGTTTTGAGCTTGGGAAATAACCAAAAGTCGCACGGAGCCATGTCTGGTGAGTAGGAAGCCTACCGGACCTGCGGGATGTTGTGTTTGACCAAAAATTCTGAATCATTTGAGAAGAATGGGCGGGGGTGTTGTCATGGTGCAGCTTCCAACTTGCCGCTTTCCAAAGGTCTGGTCTTTTCCACCGAACTACATAACGAAGACAACGGATAACATCAAGGTAGTAGTGTTTGTTGACAGTCTGACCTGATGCATATTCATAATGCACAACACAGTCATAGTCAGAAAAAAACTGTCAACATGCGAGTGCTTTTCGCCTTGCTACGGACCTGTCGTGCTTTTTTTTGGCCAAGGCGAGTCCGCATGCTTCCATTGGGATGACTGTGCTCTGGTTTCTGGGCCATCAAGTCTCATCTCTAGTGTTCATAGTCTTCAGAAAGTTTGGATTGTGATTTGCACTCTCCAACATGTCATGAGCACTGTTCATCCGAGAGAGGAGATCATGACGAATGCAACGAAGCACCTGCAGGAGATACCGAAAACTTTGAAAATTGTTTCAGGCAGTGGAAAGAAAGCTGTGCTACATGTGTCAAGTCAGAAGGCACCTACTGGTACTTTGAGGGTGATTAGTGTCCTAGCTCAGCAGCTTAGCTATAATTATTTTTGGAGCCTAAGGTCAGATACTTTATGAACAGACCTTGTATATTTTTTGTATATAGTATACTGATGTTTGATTTGAAGTTTTTGATAGATTTCTTTTTTTTTTATTAGGTACAGTATAGATCTGAAATATTTAAGGAATAAAGTTCATTTGAACAGAGAAGTTTCAAAATAGTGTAAAGTAAAGATTTTCATCTTTGCGTTGGCATGGACTGTAGTGTTAGAGAAGGTTTGAAGTTCTCTAGGAATCAGTCTAATGCATTTAACCTTCTCAGGTTTTTCATTTGTGTTTTATATGAATTAACTATTTCTCGAATTGGGAGTTTTCATGTGTCGCATGCATATGAAATCTTCCATTTTATGCATTAAAATATCTGTGTGAAATGCATTTACACACACTAACCTTTCTTTTATCCAGTGGGAGAGGGAGAGTAGGACCATATATAGAGGGTGAAGGTGTAGGGGAAGGTACATAAATTATTTTTAGTGAAGCAGGCAAAGATATCAGGTGCCATGAAAATCACCCATCACTTGAACCCTGAGAGGGTTAAAGTTTTTGCTGCTGGAATCCAATAGGAAGAGTGAGAGAAGAGTTAGATTTTTTTTTTTTATTGCACCTGATCGTATTATCACTAGAAAATAGAATTAATATTGGGAATCAGAATGCTGTATCTTTATCAGCATTAATCTGGTTCATCATATTGTCCTATATTTAATAATTGATGTTATGTAAAATTGAGATGCATTTGTTGTTGCTTTCATATTTTGAAATTATTAATCATAGTGAAATGGCAGGGGACTGAGTGACATGGAGGCGATTTGTTTGTGGCCACCCCGTTCGGGATTGAGGCGTCTGGCAATAGATTAATCATAGGACCTGATCGGTGATCAAGAGTACTGTAACTACTGCCATCTCAGTCTCATGTGACTGTAATTACTTAACTCTCGCTTCTGTGTGACATTAAAATATATGATATGTTGATTTATGCCAAAAGTAGCTGTGACAATATAAGCATATTAATAGAGATCATCATGTATGTAGCTGAAGCTATCATCCAAAGTTTCATTGAATTTGAATATGTTGTGCAGCAACAGTTATAGTTCAAAAGTAAATTTCCAGATACCTTTTCAACCCCCTTCATTCCTGCAAACCCCTTCATTCCAATGACATATTTATTGTATTATTGCTATTGCCATGTAATTTTACTTAGCTTCTGAGTGATGTCTGGCAGTGAAGAGCAGTTGAAGGCTACATCTAACCCCTCCAGTTTGAGAAATATGGTCATCATCATCATCCGGACCTCCTTTCTCACCCTAGGGCAGGGTGAGGAGTAGCAATGTTCAGACAATGTCCTGAGCTTAATAAAATTGCCTGGAGGTAGCAAGATTAATTGCATCATTGGATTCAAGAGGTTAAGCATTATAATTTAGGAATATGAAGGCAAAAACATTCATTATATCTCAGGTGATGAGCCTGTCTATTTAAACTTACCACCACCTACGCACACAAAACCATACTGTGGAAAAAATTTTTAATCTTATGATGATGTTTGGAGCACTGTGAAGGTATAAGTAATGTGGTGTATTGTATGTCAGTATGTTTGTATGTGCTTGTGTGTTTACAGAAATATCAGTGAAATGTCAGACAGGGTCACTTGTATATGTGTGTACTTCACCCCAAGAAAGAGGTTGGGGTTGAGCATGATGATTAAGGGAGAAGCCTATAAGGGCATAAACTTCTTCCAAATCTTTCTTCACTTCTCTATCTATCTGTCTATTGCCAGATGCCTCAATCCCGAACAGGGTGGCCACAAACAAATCGCCTCCATGTCACTCTGTCCCCTGCCATTTCACTACCACGCTCCCAACTCACACCCCCCTCTCTCATATACCTCTCCACTCCATCCCTCCATCTCATCCTCAGCCTCCCCCTCCCTCTCACCCCCTCCACCTCACTCACATACACTCTCCTCGTCAATCTTTCACTCTCCATCCTCTCCACATGCCCAAACCACCTTAACGTGTTTCTCCTAACGCTTCCCATCACGTCCTCAACCACACCACAACGCTCCTTCACTTCCTCATTTGTTAGTCTGTCTCTCCATGTGACTCCACATGCTCCTCTCAAATAACTCATTTCCACTGCTCTCACTCTTGACTTCTGTCCTTCCAACAGGGTCCAAGCTTCACTTCCACATGTCAGAGTTGGTATCACAATACTGTCATGTAACAACTTTTTCACTTCCATGCTCACCTCCCTGTTTCTTATCACTGCTTTCAACGAACCAGCAACCTTCCTTCCCTGCTGTACGCTTTCGAGCACTTCACCCTCCAGGCTACCATCCTTACTCATCACACTGCCCAAGTACTTAAATTCACTCACATTCTCCATTTCCTTCCCACCCAATCTCACTGTACACTCACTGGCTTCACTTCTCTCGAAGACCATCACTTTACTCTTCCACACATTCACCTTTAGATTCCATTTCTTTCACACTCCCAAACTCATCTACCAAGCCTTGCAGCTCCCCTTCGTCTTCACTCAACAACACAGTATCATCTGCAAACAACAGTACAGGGAGTTTCCAAACACTGCCCTCTCTCACTAGGGCCACTCCAACATCCACTGCCCGACCTTGTACCTCTTTTATAACGCCATCCATATACAGATTGAACAACCATGGAGACATGACACATCCTTGTTTCAATCCAACCTTCAAATGGAAAGATTCACTCAGTTTGCCATCCACACGCACTGCAGCCTTAGCACCCTCATACATACTCTTCACTGCCTTCAACAACTTCCCATCCACTCCATATATTCTTAATACCTTCCACAAACCTTGTCTATCCACCCTGTCATATGCTTTCTCCAGATCCATGAAGGCTGCATACAACTTCTTGCCCTTCTCTAGAAACTTTTCCACTAAGGATCTAAGAATGAATATCTGGTCTACACAACCTCTTCCCTTCCCAAAACCTCTTTGTTCTTCTCCAACTAATTCCTCAGTAATTTCCCTAACTCTGTCAATAAGTATCCTACCATATATTTTTCCTATTACACTAAGAAGGCAAATGCCCCTATGATTACCACACACTGCTTTTTCCCCTTTTCCTTTGTACAGCGAAATAATTATACCTGACTTCCAATCCTCCGGGACTCTACCCTCCTCCCACGCCAATCTGCACACCTTCCACATCCATTCTCTTACTATCGCTCCCCCATGCTTCAGCATTTCACCACACACTCCATCAATTCCTGGGGCTTTCCCCATTTTAACTTTCTTCATTGCTTCCACCACTTCCATCCTGGTGATTTCTTCCTCTCTTCTCACAACCCTCCTTCTCCCTGCCATTCCCTAGCCACTTATACTAGCATTACTTTCATTCTCTATGTTCAACAGTTCATTAAAGTGTTCTCTCCATTTGTTTACTTTTTCTCCCTTCTCCACTAGTAATCTACCATTTTTATCTTTCACACCCCCACTGACTTCGTTGGCACCCTGTCTAGCTCTCTTTACCTCCTTCGAGAACATTTTATTATATTCCCTCCACTTTGCACTCAAATTCCTTCCAAATTCCTCATCCACTCTCTTCTTACTCTCTCTTACTAATCTTTTCACCTCTCTCCTCCTCACTACATATAACTCTCTCGTCCATCTCTCATCTTCTTCGTCGCCCCTGTTCCTCATCCACTCATTATATGCTTTCTTCTTTTGTGCCACAGCCTCTCTCACCTCTTCAGTCCACCATGCTGTTCCCTGAACCCCCTTTCATCTTCTCTTCACCCCACACACCACCTCACATGCTGCACAGATTTCTTCTGTGAATACCTTGCACACACCTTCCACATCCCCCATCTGCTCCAATCTATATTTACCCAATCGCTCCTCCACTTCCCTTTTATATTCAGCCTTTATTCCATCCTCTTGTAACTTTTCTACCTTCCTTGTAACAAATACTTCCTCCTGTCCTTCCCTTCTTCTCTTCCTCCATCTTGTTTGGATTCTGATTCTGGCCGCCACCAAGTGGTGGTCAGAAAGTCCACTCCCCCAGCCTCTATATACTCTTGCATCCATTACACATCTTCTCATCCTTTCATCCACAAACACATAGTCAATCATTGCCTTCCGTTCATTCATTCCACCGTCCTCTCTTCTCACCACTCACCATGTATACCTATGGATCATTTTGTGCCTGAAGAGGGTATTAGCTCCCACCAACCCCCTCCCAGCACAATTGTCCACTAAAGCACTGCCATTCTCATCCATCTCTGCAGGCACACCCCACTCACCAACCACTCCATCCACCTTCTCATTCTCTACTTTTCCATTCATATCTCCAATCAGAAACACTCTCTCATTCCTTTCAAACTTTTCCAAGCAGGCTTCCACATTTGTCCAAAACTCTTCTCTCACTCTACTTACACGATCTTGCTCTGGCGCATACACGCACACAGTTGCCCACATTTGTAGTCCAACTTTCACTCTTACCCACACAATTCTTGACCCAACTGATCCATACTCTCTTACATTGTCCTTCCATTTGTTGCTCACAACAGTACACACTCCCTCTTTCACCCTTTCATTCTCACCCACTCCCGCGCATATACCCCATCCATATTCCCATTCTCTCACACTCTCACCTCGCCATTTAGTTTCAGTTATTCCACATATATCCACTTTTGCACTCTCAAGCACCTGTCCAATCTCTCTCTCTTTCACTTCATCATTCATACCCCTTACATTCCAGGTCGCAATCTTTATCTCGTCCTTTGTCCGATCCTCTGTCGTCAACTTTTGGTCAGTCCTGGTCCGAGGCTTCCTGTTTGTATTTTTAGTTAGTTGTTTTTACGGGGTGGGGCACTAACCCACCACCAACCCTTTTAGTCACCTCTTACGACAAGCAGGGATACTGGGGGAGAATTCTTGAAAAACCCCCTACCCCCAGGGGGGGCATTGGTTCTCAGAGGGATTAAGGTCGCACCCCTTTGCTGCCCAGTTTATTACTTCTATTTCTGGATGCTGTTCCAACCATTCCCTAACCACACTGCTTCACTTCTCAGTTGTTGAAATCTGCAGCCTTGCATTATGGTGCAAGTGTTTATTTGCTTTTTTTGGTTGAAGTATGGGTTAATTTTGTTTGGGTGCTTATAGGATTATTGTGTTTATTTATTTATTTATTTTCTAGAGTACTTAAGTTAAATATGTGTACTTGTTACTGTTAATATAATTTATACAAGTGCTGAGCTCTGCTGAGGTTTGTTTAAATATTTTTTGATAGGATTTATGGTGTCACATCTTGAGAGGTGGTAGAAAAGTGTGTTTTTTATTATATTTTCACTTGTAAAGGTCATTGGACATCTTGTAGAAGTCCCTACCTCAGACCCATGTATTGGGGTTAGGAATTTATTCTAACTACTGATAATAATTGCTAGTCCTGTATTAGTTCTACAAAGTGTATGAACCTGAGGATATCCTACCACTGTCAAGAACATGTAAGGATAAATGATCTGCCTGTTCCAGTTGGTGGCATTATACGATCAGAAAACCTTTGAGTCACCTCTTTGAACTTGTACACATAGCAAGTCCAGCACTGGCTAGGGTGCTTTAAACAATAAACCACCTTATATTTGTTTCATCTTCTTATAGTCAAAAAGCTGATTGCATCATTGGAGAGCTTGTCCTTCTTTTACACTGAGTTTTTTGTATAGTGCCATTTTGGTCCTAGAAAACTTTGAGGTTCAGAGTAGGGAAACATTTCATGCCACATTTTTCCTGTATTTATTATACTACTTTATATGAAGTAGTGTGGTGCTATATGAACCCTACATATTGAGGCACTGTGCACCTTGGGTGGAGCACCTGCATCATCCACCGGGGAGCCAGACTTACCTCATATTTTCTTGCACCCAACTGCTGGAATGACACTGGTCCAACCCTGGTGAAACTTTGTGTCTACCACAAGGGAGTGCCAGGAATCCCTGCAGTGAATGTACAGTATTGTACCTGTAGAATGGCTGCAAAAAAGCAGTTGCTTACCTGTGGTCAATGAGTGTGCTTGGCCAGTCAAACCAGCAACAACAACAGCAGCAGCAACAATAACAGAAGCAAATGTCTTGTTTTTATTAGAATATGATAAACTAAGAAATGTCCTAAAGCCATTGATTATGCCAGTAGGATAGTTCTGTGATATGAAAGAAAAAATTACCATAAAAAATGTGGGCTGGCAAGCAACAAAGGCAGTTCCACTGTAGTGATACATAAAATTTTATTTTTAAGTTTCATGCACCTGAGACGGTTAAGTATCTTCTGAAGTTGGAAGGAAAAAGCAAAACTGTACTGTATACAGTTTGTAAGAATCACTGGAACATTTTTTATGATACTGTTATTGTATTGTATTCTTACATCAGTAAGAGATTTAGGATTCATGGTAAGTTTTTTTTTTTTTTAATCAGTAATTAGTGCATTATTACAGTTTTATAATTTCTAAGAACTTTAGTGCCATTCATATTGCTAGGTAATCCATAATGCAATGAGATACATCTGATTCTGATGTTTCTGATGTCATGTGTCGAGAGAATATGCTTATCAGCTGAATGGAACTCTGACAGTGCAAGGGTGAAATGTTTTCATACAAGAAGCCAAATTTCATAAAAGTGATGTATATTGATACAGCTCCATTGTCAAGATGCAGTTCAACATAAACTTAACAGTAAGATGATCTTTATTTGTGCTGCAGTGGTTTTGGGCTTGTAAAACTTGATGTACCCAGTAATATTTCAGGATCCCTGAATGTGACATACAGAAATACTATTTCAGACTGACTGGTGTTTGTGAAAAAATAATTGCTTGAAATGCTAAAGACAGTATTAGATATAGGGAAGATGAAAAATGAATGATCTGGTATACAATGCTGTATGTCCAGCTCTTCTTTAACACTACAGTACATTTGTTTTGGTGATGTATAGTTTTACCTTTATTTGCAGTTCACTGAACCCGTAAATTATAAATAAGTCACTCATGAAAATTTCTTGTGATATAAAAACGTCCAGTATCAGAAGGTCTTACTTACTTAATGCTGTCAGTCAAGTGTCAGGTTAAGAGCAGCAGTACTTGTGATATTTAAACTCTCACCTTGGCTTTCATCATTAATTGATGCATAGAATGTTTGACTTAAACTTCAGAATCTGTGAGGCAGTAGGAAATCTGAGAGTTCTGCAGTTTACATATTATTTATTATTTTATTTGACATGATGGGCTTACATATTTATATGTGTATTTGTTCATGAATGTGAAGAATATCATAGTGCTGTGTACTACATACTGTATTACACTGGTCTCTTCACTGATTCCCCCTCACTATCAACCCATATTTTTCTGTATAAATTTATGGTTATAATCTTAGGAAATGAGAAACAGTGTTAGGTGATAAGTGAAGACAGTGCAGTGTGACTGACTTGAGGAGTGTTTTTCCTTCATATTACTTTGTTCAGTTTCATGAGAATGTATATTGTATTTATTTACAGAGCATGCAAAACATAGAATTCACCATACATAGATGTAGGCATTGCAGTGACTAATATGGAGAGTAATACCATACCAGTAGTGATAAGTTTAGTGAAAATAATGCATTTGATTTGTAGGCAGATTAACCAAAGGCCTGATTACCTGTATGGCTAAGGAACTTTTCTGGTTTGCAAGTGATGCACCTCATGAAAATTTATGTTTTAATCTTGCTACCACCAGACATTTGTATTCAGCTAAGGAGAGACCACATGCAGTAAAGGGTTTAACCAGAGTAGTTGATCTAATAGATTGATTTCTTGTATTATCTAGCTGATGATCTAGTTTCTATATCAATATATTTGTCGTGATGAGTTGTATGTAATGCTCTTTTTGGAAGTGTGCTACAAAATTTTGAATTATTGCCATACTGAGGTTAATTGCCGTTAGCCATTGAAGCCAGAAATGCTGCCTGATTATTGACACACTGTTTATTCATCTATTTATCAATGATGATTGTAAAAATTTCAGATGTGTGTTAATGTATGGCATGTTGTAGTGTTATGTTAGTTTGAAAACAAGTAAACATTCTTGTATGTAGAATACCTTAGCCTTTCAGTGATATTTTATGACAGTGAACCCATGTTTTGTGCAGATCTCATTCACATGAACCCAATTTGTGTAGCCCAGAAACTGACCCCTTTTATGTGGAGCAGAGTAGAAAAATGGGTTAATGTGCCAGTTGACAATGCCTCCATTTGCTTTAAGACCAGGACAGTGTATGGAAAAGTTGCCATTCATGACACTAGAGAAGTGTGTAGATTTCTTTGCTAGTAAGAGCTTGGTTTGCAAAGTTTTATCCACATCATCAACTCTCAGATTAAGCAAAATTTACAACTTTATTACTTATTATCAATTTTTTATTTCTATTATTAATCAGTGACTTTAAGCTTATTATGCAATGTACAGTGCTTGAGAAAAAAATCTAGGGGTCAAATAGAGACTTTTGGAATAATTTTGAATTTTCTGTTTCCCATTAGCTAAAAATAAAAGTGTTTAAGTCTTTTTATGAGGATTCTCATTATGCAATAGTTATGGGATATATAGCTAAAAAAAAGTGTTTAAATCTTTTCTTATGTGGATTCTCAGTATGTGATAGTTTTTGGGATATATATTAGCTGTGTTAAATGAGGAGTCACTGTATTCTTGCTATTTTTGGACAGTTATATTGAGTTTAGGATAACATTTCAGACAGAAAAGGGTAGATATAGTCTTCAACACTTTCCCTACTAGAGATCCTTCAGAAACTGAGTAAAATCATTTATTGGTAGCAACAGTGAAATAAGTAATATGTCATTGGACTGAAGGGGTAAGGAGTTTAGTTTCTGTCTGTGGTGTTTGTCATATTTGACATTTATGTTTACACACAGAGCTTAATTATCTCTCACAAGACTAATTAGCACAAATACTAGCACACAGCACACCAAGATTGAGAGAATACAAAGAACAGCAACCAAGATGGTCCCCAGTCTGGCAGATTTGTCGTACAGAGAGAGGCTGGAAAGGCTGGATTTACCTTCCTTAGAGGAAAGGAGAGAGAGGGGCGACATGATTGCTGTGTTCAGGACCATGATAGGATTAGATAAAATTGACATAGAAAATCTGTTTGTGTGGGATGAGAGGGTAACGAGAGGACACGGTATGAAACTAAAGAAGCCAAGCTGCTTAAAGGACATAAAGAAATATAGCTTTCCTTATAGATGCATAGACCTGTGGAATAGCCTGGACAAAGAGATCCTCCAGTCTAAAAACTTAAATGAGTTTAAGGCAAAATTTGACTTATTGAGAAATAGAGACAGGACTCCACCATTATAGCTCATTTCCTGTATATCACAATTAGGTAAATACACACACACACACACACATATACACACACACTCACACACACACACAGACAGCATAGTCACAAAATTGTGCGAGAGAAACCCTGACCGACATTGTTGCAAAAATTTACGAGCGAATCCTGAAAGACAGATGGATAAAATAACTAGAGGAGATGAACATTTTGGCTGAAAATCAGTTTGGATTCAGAAGTGGAAAGTCATGCATTTCCAACTTGTTGAGCTTTTACGCAAGAGTGATTGACATGCTACATGAGAGAGACATTTGGGTGGACTGTGTGTATTTAGATTTGGAGAAAGTCTTTGACAAGGTACCACAGGTGACTTATGTGGAAATTGGAGCACAAAGGAGGACTGAAGGGAAACCTCCTGGAGTGGATGAAAGACATCTTGCAAGACAGAGAAATGACAGTAATAAAGGACAGGATGTCTAGATGGAGGGAAGTAACAAATGGAGTTCCACAGATCTCGGTGTTAGTGCCAGTAATGTTCCTGATTTAAGTAAATGATATGGTAGATGGAATGAACATTTATGCAAGTCTATTTGCAGATTATGCAAAGATCTTGAGTAGAAGTTGAAGAAGACTGTAAAATGCTGCAGGAGGACCTGGATAGGATTCATGATTGGAGTCCGATTTGGGAAATGAAATTCAATGCAAAAAAATGTAAAATGTTGGAAATAGGTAAAAGTACCAAGAGGCCGTCACTGAATTATTTGATGAACCAATCACAAAAGCAAGAGAAGAGAAAGATTTGGGAGTTCTGGTCCAGGATAATTTTATCACCTTTACGTATTAACAAGACAGTTAGAGAGACGTACAATCTTGACTAACATAAGAGTAGCATTTCATTACATGGATGAGGAGATGATAAAAAATTGATAGTGGCCATGATCTGCCCCAGGTTGGAATATGGAGCAGTAGTATGGTCCCCACACAAAAAGAGAGATATAAACAAGATCGAGAGAATACAAAGAACAGCAGCCAAGCTGGTCCCTAGCCTGGCATATCTGTCGTACAGAGAGAGGCTGGAAAAGCTGGATCTGCCCTCCTTAGAAGAAAGGAGATAGAGGGGCAACATGATTTTAGTGTTCAGGGCCATGATGGGAGCAGATAAAATTGACAGAAAAGATATGTTTGTATGGGATAAGAGAGTAACAAAAGGACATGGAATGAAACTGAAAAAGCCAAGTTGCTTGACGGATATCAAGAAATACAGTATAGTTTTCCATATAGATGCCTAGACCTGTGGAATAGTCTGGACAGAGAGATCATCCAGTCCAAAAACTTAAATGAGTTCAAAGCAAAATTTGACCTACTGAGAAGCAGAAACGGGACCCCATGAGCGTAGCTCATTTTCTGTATATCACAACTAGGTAAATACACACACACACACACACACACACACACACACACACACACACACACACACACACTCACACACACAGTGTACCATCAAGGAGGAATCCAAGGCAACCTGTTCTGTTGGATGCAGGATTTTCTCAGAAAAGGTAATTGATAACAGTACTAAGGGGAGGT
Source organism: Birgus latro (assembly GCA_018397915.1). Lineage (NCBI taxonomy): Eukaryota > Metazoa > Arthropoda > Malacostraca > Decapoda > Coenobitidae > Birgus > Birgus latro. Next base: position 33,611 of record JAGKTI010003824.1, read on the forward strand.
TCAAGGACAATTGTCCCCTGGACAGTTGCCCCCTAGACAACTGCCCCCAGACAACTGCCACCTGGACAATCACCCTTGTAGGGCCACCTTCCCTGGACAACTGCCCCCCCGCACAATTGCCTTTGCTAAATATCACCCGATTGACTGTACAAATGGGACGACATGATTGCAGTATTCAGGGCCATGATCAGTGTAGACAAAACTGACAGAGATCTGCTTATATGGGATGAGGGAGCAACAAGAGGACGTGGAAATTGGAAAAGACAAGTTACTTGAAAGATATCAAGAAATACAGTTTTCCATATATTATAGATGCACTGACCTGTGGAATAGCCTGGACAGAGATTGTCCAGTCCAAAAGCTTAAGTGAGTTTAAAGCTAAGTTTGACCAGTTGAGACGGAGACGGGATCCCGCAAATATAGCTCATATTCTGTATATCACAACTAGGTATACTAGGTAAATATATATACACACACACACACACACACACACACACACATATGGGAAAGGTTGGATGTATTGGCAGTGAGCTCCATTATGTAAACAAACATGGCAAGCAGAGGCAGTCAAGCTCCTCCCAGTAACAAAAATTTTTGTTTTACTGGGTTTGATACAGAAGAAAGAAAATATACTGAAAAATTAGGATGGAGGAGAATTCTGGAAGTTTCGAGTATCCTGGAGGGGCTGCTGAAGAAACGGAAAAAGGGGAAAATGTGGCAAGTGAGCTAAGAGCAGGGGTTATTTCTGATCTCAAGATAAAACCAGATTTTGAAAGAAAAATGTAAAATGAAGATGTTAAGGAGGTTGTCGAAGATGTCAAAGGATTGAATAAGGAATGGAAGAAAGAAAAGGAGGAGGTAAAAGTGAACTCCAGGGACATAATGGAAAACCAACTGAAGGAAAAGTTGCGTTATAAAAGATAAGGGAAATCTGGTAAGGGAAACAGTTGACAAGAAAAAAATGTGTAGTTGTTTTTGGGGCAAACAAGGATTTAATGCCAGTCCATCACATCAAAGAGAAGCAGAAAAATATGGTGGCCAAAAAGATAATAGAGGAAGTTCAAGAGACAGATGCAACATTGGATGAAGAAATTGAAGAGGTTCATAGGTTAGGAAAGTATGAAGAAGGAGGTGAGAGACTCATGAGAATCGAATTCAAGTCACAGACTGCTGCCGAAGAAGTTATTGCAAGGTCTTGGAAACTGGTTAAGGAAGAGAAATTTAAGAAAATTTGGATCAGGAGAGATATGAATGAGAAAAAAGAACTAAAACAAGTGAATTAAACAAAGAAGCCAAGGAAAAAAATGCAATGAAAACAGAGCGTGAGAAGAAGAAATTCTACTGGAGAGTTTTGGATCTAAAGTTGAGGAAGTTTCACAGGAATGCAGCTGGGGAGGAAGAATTGGTTTAAAAGAAGTAAGTAAAGGGTGGGAAGTTTCATACACAAATGTTAATGGGTTGATATATTCACTCCTAGAGATTAATGGCCACCTGAGGGTAAATAAGCCAGACATTATGGAATTGGTGGAGACTAGATTGAATGACACAGAAAATATAGTAGGAATTAGTGAAGGACACTACAATGTATGGAACAGAAACAGACTTGGCAAGAGGGGAGGTGGAATAATGATACTGGTGGGGAAAAACATGGTTGTGGACAAAGTTGAAAAGGGTGAGGGTATGGCAGAAGTACTGAAAATACTGATCAGGAAAGGTAAAGTGAAAAAAGGGACCTTAAAGTGGCCTATGACCCACCCAGCACCAAAGGATGGACTAAGGAAGCATATGAAGAAATGCTTAGTGACACCAATGAATGCTTGGAAAGATACATATCTGGAAGTAGTGACATAGTAGTGATGGGAGATTTTAACTGTAAGGAAGTTTGCTGAGAAGATTGGTACACAAAGGTACAGAGGAGTCATTGGAAAGCAAAATGTTAAATATGGTAATGAGTAACGTCATGACACAGTGGATTAGAAAGAATACAAGATTCAAGGGAAATGAAGAACCCTCTCGGCTAGATCTGCTACTAACCAAAAAAAATGGATATTATTGACGAGCTGATGTACTATTGCCCATTAGGAAAAAGTGACCACATTCTCATCAAGTACATAATAAAAAATGAAAGATGTTGCAAGATCAGAATCATATAGAAATGGATGATACAATTATCATAAAGCTGATTTTGACGTGCCTAGAAAATACTTAAAAAACTGACTAAAAAAATTTCAACAAGGCAAGAGGTACTCAAGAAAAGTGGGATGAGGTTTTACGGATATACAAGGATGGAGTCGAGATATATGTACCGAAGGTGAAGATCAAGGGGAGAAACAAGAAGGAGTGGTTTAACAAGAGATATGAAGAAGCAAGAATGAAGAGGAAAAAGGCTTGAAGGGGATGGAGAAGAAAGGGAGGAAACAATCTGTGGGAGAAATATAAACTGGTAAGGAATGATTGTGTAAGGATTCGAAGAGAAGAAAAAAGAAATTACAGTATGAGAAGAGTTTAGTAGACAAATGCAAGGATGAACCAAAGCTCTCCTACAGATATGTAAACAGAAAATTAAGAAGCAAGGAAGGGACATACAGATTGAAAGTAGATGGAGTCATTTATGAGGATCCAGGCACTCAGGCTGAAGTGATGAACAAATGTTTTCAAACCGTTTTTACCAGAGAGAGTGAGTTTAGTAAAAATAACAATAGATCTAAGGACTTAGGGCTGGACAGAATAAGAGTAAATATACAAGAAATATTGAAACTAATGGAAAAAACAAGACGTCAGGAAAGCACCGGCACCAGATCGAGTGTCTAACTGGGTAATAAAAGGTTGTAGAAAGGAACTGGCAGGAAGGATACATGACATCATGATGAGTTCACTAGCAAAAAGTGAAGTCCTTCGGGATAGGAAAAGAGCAAATGTGGTCCCCATATACAAAGGAGGAAACAAGGAAGAGCCATTGAAGTATAGATTGGTATCACTAACCAGTGTTGTTGCAAAAATTCGTGAGATCATAGTGAAAGACCAATGGATTGAATACCTGGAAGGAACTAATACAATAATAGATTGTCAATTTGGCTTCAGAAAAGGAAGGTCATGTACTGCAATCCTACTAAGCTTTTACTCAGGAGTGACATATGACACGCAAGAGAGGGTCAAGTGGATTGATTGTGTCTTTTTGGACCTAAAGAAAGCATTTGACAAGGTACCACACAGGCGATTGTTATGGAAATTTGAACACATAGGAGGCCTAAAAGGAGCTTTACTTAAGTGGATGAAAGATTTTTTGGGGGATAGGGAGATGAGAACAGTCATAAAGGACCAGCAGTTGGAGTGGTGTAAAATAATTAGTGGTGTGCCTCAAGGGTCAGTTTTGGCACCAGTCATGTTCCTGGTTTATGTAAATGATATGATGGAAGGAATAGACAGTTATATAATTCTATTTGCTGATGAAGGTAAGCTATTAAGGAAAGTGAAAAAAGAGGAAGACTGTAAACAGCTGCAAATGGACCTTGATAAGATATCTGATTGGAATCAAAGGTGATAGATGCAGTTTAATGTGAGGAAATATAAAGTAATGGAATTTGGAAGGAGTACAAAGAGAAAAACAGGAAAATACAGAATGAGAAATGAATGGATTAGTAAAACTAAAGAGGAGAAAGACTTAGGGGTACTGTTTTCAGACAACTTTCGCAGGAAAATCACATAATCAAGACCAGCAGAGAAACTATAGCCTTTAGCTATTAAGGAAAGTGAAAAAGAGGAAGACTGTAAACAGCAGCAAATGGACCATGATAAGATATCTGACTGGAATCAGAGGTGGGAGGTGCAGTTTAATGCAAGGAAATATAAAGTAATGGAATTTGGAAGGAGTACAAAGAGGAAAACCGGAAAATACAGAATGGGGAACAAATGGATTAGTAAAACTAAAGAGGAGAAAGACTTAGGGGTACTGTTTTCAGACAACTTTCGCTGGAAAATCACATAATCAAGACCTCCAGAGATATATATAACCTTTTGAGAAACATAAGAGTTGCACTTATTTATCTGGACGAAGAGATGATGAAAAAGTTGATTGTATCAATGATTCACCCGAGGCTCGAATATGCAGCAGTGGTATGGCCACCACATAAAAAGAAGGACATAAGAAGGATCGAAAGAATACAAAGAGCAGCAGTGATGATGGTACCTGGCTTGAGAGAATGACTGTACGAGGAAAGACCGTTGACACTAAATCTCTCAATCCCTGAAAAAAGAAGAATAAGGGGAGATCTGATTAATGCATACAGAGTATCCAAGGGAATAGAGAAGCTTGATAGGGAGGACCTGTTTTTGTGGAACGAAAGAGAAACGAGGGGTCATGGAAAAAATTTGAAAAGGACCACATGCAAGAGAGACATAAAAAATACAGCTTCTCTTGCAGAACTATTGAAGCATAGAATAACTTGGATAAAAAGGTGATAAATGCCAAGGATATTCACGATTTCAAAACCAAGAGTACCCACTAATTTAATAACAATAGCCAGCTCAATCCTGCATCATCTTTAAACAAACTGGGGTTTCATTCTCTCGGAATTTATCTTGGAAAGAACATGTTACTTTTCTTGTAAGAGATTGAGTCTTCTTTACCCCTGCACAGTTGGACTTTATACATGGGTTTCATTCACCCCTGTGTAGAGTATAACTCATGTGTTAGGAGGCTCCCCACACACAGCTCTTCTCAACAGGATGGAGTCAGGTGTTTTTCGTTTCATTGGCTCTCCTCCCCCTACTGGCTCCCTTCAACCTCTGTCTCTTCACCACACTGTTGCATCTTCATCTCTTTTCTATCACTGTTTCAATGATCACTGCTTCTCTGAACTGTCTGCTTGCATCCCTCTGCCACTACGACGGGCACATAGCACACATCTAGCAAAAAACTCTCATCCCCTTTCTGTCCAACTCCCCAATCCAGGAGTTGACCATTACTCCCAGTCCTTCTTGTATGCAACAGATCAACTCTGGAACTGTCTCCCTCTATCTGTTTTTCGTACTGATTATGATCTCCAGTCAATTAAACAGTGTGTTCAGGCATTTTGAAATGAATAGATCTTGAATTTGGCTCTCTGTTGTCTTGTTTTTGTTTTTTCTTGGAGGGAGCAGTTTGCAGGCCATTGGCCTTTGGCTCCTTCTTCCTTTCACATAAAAAAAAAAAATGTTGGACGTTAGTAGTTAAGGAGACACGACAGTACGAGCATAGCTCCTTTCCGGTAAATCACAACTAGGTACAGTAAATATACACACACACACATGAGAGAGAGAGAGAGAGAATGGGAAGTCAAGTGCTGCTTTAAAATAACAAACCTTGTGAATGGCTATGAGGCAAACTATACTGTATCAACATTAGTAGATGCAGATAACAGTAGTGTATCAATTATTGTAAAGGTTTCTAAGAGTCTTTATAGCCAATGCAGTTCAGTGGTAGAAGTGTGGGGTGTGACTCTCAAACATATTTATAATTACTACCCTGTCATTACCCAGACTTCTTTTTCAGGGAGGAAGTACACACAGGCAGGAAGATTTTGCACTCATCCTTCCCCATCTTCACTGAAGAAAATAGGTAACCTGTAATAATTTTTCTATCCTTTTGAAGATTTGTTTTCTGTTGGAGGAACAACAGATGCAGGAAAATAGTGGAATTTATTGCCCATATTTCTCCTGCAAAAACAAATCAAGTTACAATGGGGAATTCATTATAAGTTTGAGAATCTCACCCTTAGGCTCTTAGTTGATTGGTCTTTGTTCCATTTCTTGGAGATGTATCACTAGGCAAAGTCTTTTATGAAGTTTTGAAATAATTTGATTGGCCACTTTTCCATTCCTGTAACTCCTATCTCCAGACAGCATTTATTTATGTCCATTTCTAGATCCCAGGTAATGTTCCTTGATGTCCTACAAATATTTACTTGAGCATAAGGTTGTCTAGTAACTCAAGTGAGGTCAGGTGAGATGCAGTACATTGGCTTTGTTGGTCAGCTTCTAGTTCATGAAGGAATATTTACTGTCTGCCCAGCTTCATGTGTCACAGTGTCAGTCAACCTCTTCCATGCTTTCTTGTTTCAATATTAAACAGTATTTACGTTTTATTTAGCTAGAAATGTTTTGTTACTATGTTTGTCTTACCAGCTGGTTAGTAGTGAGATGGTTTATCAGGTCATGCTCCTGTATCCCTTTCCCACACCCAGTGACATTGCCTCACTCGCACCCCACCATTATTGAATATGAGATATATTTTTGTTGTTCCTACCCTACATGACCATTTACTATGCTGGAGATTGTAGTTCATTTGATGTACAGTATGTGTATTCCATATTATGCATGCTTAAGGGATAATCAGGGATGAAAGTTCAGGATGAAGGGATTAATGTATTTCAATCTAGCTTTACTCATTCCTGTCCACAATAGCACAGTTCTATCCACACACTCATTGACCCTGCCTTGCTTCATCCTTCCCATCCATTGAATCTCTTTATCTCTGTGACTCACTTCCATGAACTTACTTCTGATCCAGCCTCAGTCTGCCCCTCGGTCATGCTCAGTTCTGTCCATGCCACCTGTAGCCTTTCATGTCCCTTCTTGTCACCCACTTCATCATCACGGATCTTCCCTCTCCATGCCCAGCCTTATCCAACCTCACCTTACTCAGCCCTGTCTAGCTAGCCTCAATTCACCAACCTGTTGAGCTTTCACCCATGGTTTTTACACAAGTTAACTACATGATGAGAGTCAGTGTAATGACCATAGAATTATAATGATCATTTGAGGAACAGATTTGCATTAAAAGGAAGTAGGGAATTAACAGATTACAAATCTGCGGCAGTCTAAAATACTATCTATTACTACCTACCTACTGCCCATAAGGGGTGGTCTCAAACAAATCGCCTCCATGTCGCCCTGTTCCCTGCCATTTCATTGCCCTGCTCCCAGCTCACACCCCTCTCTCTCATATACCACTCCACTTCATCCCTCCATCTCATCCTTGGCCTCCCCCTCCCTCCCTCCACCTCACCCACATATACTCTCCTTATCAGTCTCTCACTCTCCATCCTCTCCACATGGCCAAATCACCTTAATGTGTTTCTCCTAATGCATCCTATCACATCCACATCCACACCACAATGCTCCTTTACTTCCTCATTTGTCAGTCTGTCTCTGCATGTGACTCCACATGCTTCTCTCAAATAACTCATTTCCACTGCTTTCACACTTGACCTCTGTCCCTCCAACAAGGTCCAACCTTCACTTCCATACGTTAGAGTTGCTATTACAGTAGTCATGTAGTAGCTTTTTCACTTCCATGCTCACTTCCCTGTTTCTAATCACTGTTTTCAAGTTATACTCAGTAACATTATTTGTAGCTTCTTGTCAGTTAATAGTCTAGTGTGACTGATTCAGTATATGGATATAGATTATCATACGTAAATTTGTAAAATTTCTTTTTGTGTACAGTGTATGAGTTCAGTTTTACAAGAATGTGCAGTGGAATGACTGTGAATAGGGACCATGAAAATCATAATTACATGTAAGGAGACATCATAAAGGGTAGCCTGGGATGATGATATAATTAATGGAATATGGCTTTTGAGAAAGGGGTGTCTGATTAACTGGGGTATGTGATTTACTGGAATAGAATTCTAGAAAACCTCAGGAACCCTTTTCTTCTAATAATTATAATTCTTTTGTGTTCTGTTATCTGCATGTATACCAGGTAAGATACCTGGTAGTATCCTGTAATGTATTTGTTCAGTAATAAGAGCTACATGAAGTAAATATTTATACTGTATATATATATGAAATATGTATGTATGTCTGTTTGTGTAAGTCCTTATTTTATGATGATGTTTTATAGATGTATGTATATATTGCACAGAATTTTACGTTAGCTGATGTATGTAAAAAAATATTTAAAAATATAAAAGAGGAGTATGTGCATAGCCATCTGACTTTATTAGCTCCGAAGTTTTACAGGGCTGTAAAAATGCCATTGAATTCCATTACTGTCTTGTTGCAAAGATGTAATTTTCTAGCAGTGTTATAATGATACTTTTTCATTTGATAAAAGAAAATCAAATAAAACCTTGCTGTAAAAAATTATTGATTATTAATTTATTATCAGTGTCCTTTATCAAAGCACTAGCATTAACAATGAAATTGTACATGCATCCAGTAATTTTAATACTGTATATAGGAATACACTTTTCACCCTGCAAAACATTTACAATCATCATAATCATGATCAGTCCTTAACTGGCTCTTAGTCAGTCCAGACCTCTCCACTAGAGAGGGATGGTGAAGGCTCACCATAGCTACTTAAAATGGTTTGCTAAGACAGCATGTGTTTGAGAAGACCCGGTTTACTTCACTCTTTTACCGTGCTGGAGATTCAGATCTAGTAAGCATTACTACAAGAATTATGAGAGAGTAATTTGTCAATCTGTTTTACTGACAAACCCATACTTAGTCATATTGTCAAAGCCAGCTTTTGTGAGATTGAAATAACATTAATATTAATCATATAAATGACGGACTTACTGCAGCTTGTACACATGCAATCTTATTTGGCCTAAGATTCTATAGCTGAATAAAATCATCTAGCAATAACCAGAATTAAATACCAAAGTGGAAAAATATGTCTGAAGCGCTGTATGACAGTGAGCTGAGCTGCCATATAGTATAAATTTATGAACTATTTAAAGTCTTATGTACATGGTTTTGATTGAAATGGGTTGCCAGGGAAATACACTGATGCTGTATTATGATGATGCAATATTATGCTGTGCACTACCCTCTTGAGTGGCTAAGGAACTTCCCTTATTATGTGGAGTATTTTGGAACATGTAGACTTTGCAACTGGATGCCCTTTCTGGCATCAGTCTGTGGTCCTAGGATGGGATCACACACTTAACTTCTCAGGTGAAAGCAATTGCTCTAACTCACTAGACTATGGTGGCAGTGTAGGTGTTATTGTTTCAGCCTGATTAGTTTTTGCAATTAAGACCCTCCTTCTACTGTTTTACAGAATATTTTGCAGTGCTAGTCTTACATGGAAGTACAGCAGTGTATGTTGTATCTGCTGCAATAGTAATGTATTGTGTGCTGATGAATAGTAATACAATAGCATGTTGTCTGTTTATGGTGGTTGGATGACTTCATTCACCTAATTTGCACAGTGTGTGCTGGGTATACTATACTATATATTTGTTCTCAACACGATTATTTTTTCTCTCTATTAATAATGCTTAATAACAAATGTGCATATCTCAAGAACCAATGGAAATACCATTCTGAATTTTTTTGTACACATTCCATGTATCATGGGGAAGGTTTATGGCTTAAATTATTGAAATCCGTTGCTTTGAAATTTTGGTTGACTTTTGCTACAGTAAAGCTGCACACAGTAATTACTTTTTATATGATGAAAAAAAAAATGCAAAACCAAAGTGCTCAAATAGAAAAATGCAAGATCATTTGCTGCTGGAATTTTATGACCAGATTTTTTACCACTGAACTGGATTGCCGGGTTTTGTCACTGCTGGGTTTGTCACCACTGAATTTTGTCGCTGCTGGATTCACTGAGTATCCTTCTTGAATACTTTGCTGTTTTGAAAGCATGCACTTCACAAAACTGTCGAGATCTCCAGTTTTTTTCATAGTTGTTTTGAAAGTAACACAATATGTTCTTGTGCATTTGTCATGCAGCCTCTCTCGCTCATTCTCGCTCATTTTTGAAGGCTCCAACATGCTTGCATGTGTCGGCCTTGGTCACCTAATGGCGGCTCTCCATGCTGCTCGATCTCTGGCAGCCTCCCTATTCAGTCCCTTAACCCTTAAGTCACATTTAATGACCTCATCCCATGTCTTTCTCGGTCTACCCCTCCCAACCCCTCCCCCAATATTAACACCTCTCACCCTCTGTACCCAATTATCCTCTCCCATCCTCTCCACATGTCCAAACCACCTCAGCCTGCCTCTCCTCATCACAACACCAATACACTCCAGTCCCATCCTACCTCTCAACTCTTCTATCGTAAGCCCAGCCCCCCCAGGCCTTGCACGCAGGGACGCACTGCACATCCACCTAATCATTGTCATTTCTGTACGTTTGAACCTGCGAATATCTTCTTCCTTTACTGCCCAGGTCTCACTACCATACAGCATCACACTCCTAACACATGCTGCATACAAAGACCCCTTAGCACGTAAGGAGAGTCCTCTCAATGTCAGGAGAGGCAACAGCTCCCTGAACTTCTTCCAACCACTTCTCACTCTAGCAACCGAGCTAACTCCAGCCCCACCTCCGGCACCTAACATGTCTCCCAAATAACAAAACTCCTCCACACACTCAAGAGACTCACCTGCAAGTTCAACCCTCTCACGCCTAACAATCTCCTCCTGCTCTCCCCGACACACCGCACACATGAAATCAGCATTATCTCGCAGTCTACCTCTGATACCACTACATCTCTTGTGCACCCACTTATCACAGACACTGCACAAGATGGAATTACTTCCCACACCTTTGTGGCAAACTGCACATGGCCACTCTCCCTCTCCTCTGATTGTACCGCCACCAACCCTAGATATCATCACTTTTGTTTTATCTGCATTTACCCTTAAGCCCTTGTGCCCCATACCATCTCTCCACTTCTTAAATCTTTCCTCAGCCTCCCCTTCATTCTCAGCAATCAGCACCAAATCATCAGCATACAACATCTCCCATCTCCTCTATATGTTTTTAAATCAGGGTGACCACATTCAATCCTAGAATTTTTAGTATAGATTTTCTACCATTTTTGAAACAAAACAAATTTTCTAGTGCTCTTAAAGTCAAAATGCAGGCACAAATTCAAAATGAATCATTTCTGAGTTTGTGCACTGTATCTTTCAGCCTCCACTGCAGGGATGCCTGGCAAAGCCAGGCAGGTCCGATAGTTATACAGTGTATCTATCTATTTATCTTTAGCTGGTTGCCATAATCCCATAAGGAGGTGGGCTTTTGTCTTTGAGTTAGTTGTTTTACAGGGAGGGGAACTAACCCTCTGCCAACTCACTTGCTGACATATATGGAACACATATGGGTTGATTAATTGGCTACCACCCTGTGTTGTAAGTGATTTCTTGGCTTACAGGAGACCACTAGGCTTGTCACGCAAAGTAAAGCCACCTGAAAAGGAAAGAAGAGTAATAAAAAGTGACAGGCATGATGGGAGAAATAGGAAGAAAGGAGGGCACACACAGAAAAAGAATGATAAAGGTGAAGGAAGAAGTAGGCAGTACTACATCAAGTGAGTGGATGATATGTTATATATAACCTATATTTTCTTTTCACAAAATGCTGCTATTAAGGTTAATGAATGTATTGTAATCATGTGCAGATTTAAGGGAATCTTGCATATCTCATGCTTCCCCCCAAAAATACATATTACTGAAACTGTACTGGTGGCTGCATATAGTATATTTGTACACAATGAGTGATTACTGTACAGTCAAACACCAATTACCTGGAAAATACCAAACCAGTAATGTACAGTATTGCAAAGATTCATAGTTTTTAATGTATTCACGTTTTTTTTTTTTTTCAGTCAGTATCCCCTCTAGCCATGTTCCTCACAGAATCCTAAATCTACTAAAATATCCCCATTTTGTTTTCCTAGTTACCATCTCCTCACAAACTTCAACAACAAGGGTGTCACCTGTTGTTATATCAAATCTGAATTTGCAGTTGACACTGTTTTGAACTTCACTTCAACTAATTTTGATTATTCACTGTATAAACTAAATTATGTAAATATTACTAAATATATCTGTGTAGTCTATTGCTCCCCCAATGCTTCTTCAGAATCCAGTGTTTTTGACTCCATATCCACACAGTTGGCTAACTGTAACCTCTCCCTTACCACTAAAATTACCATTCTGGGTGATTTTAATGTGCATAATGTAGAATGGTTATTGCATTCTGCCAGGACTGACAATACTGGCCTAGAATGTGAGATGTTTGCAAAATCATTTAATCTTATGCAGTTGGTAAAGCAACCAACCAGAACACCAGATAATCTTGACCATAACACCTATCTTTTGGATCTATTCCTGACAAATAATCCAGATCAGTTCAGGATAGAAGTACTGTTTCCACTTGGATCCTCTGACTACAATCTCATCGAAGCATCATTAGTCGGCTCCCCCAAACCTTCTCGTATTGAACCTGTTGAGGTGACCTGATAGCACTTTGATAGGGCAGACTGGGATGGATTTAGAAATTATCTTGCTGACATTCCATGGCAGTCTTTCTTCTCTTGTGATATCTTTACTCAGTCCCACATTAATGACTTAAACAAGCTGGTGTGGAATTGTTCATACCAGGTCAACAGTTCACTAAAAGATCAGACTCCCCAAAATGGTTTGATAGCAACTGTACCAGAGCAATGGCCCAAAAGTCATTAGCATATAATTCTTACTTAAATTAAAAAACATCTAAATCACTCAGTCAATTTAAAATTGCTAGAAAACATGCAATAGCAGTAATAAATCTTGCTAAATCAAACTTTCTTCACAACCAAGCAACCAAACTACTTATCAGTCCTAATAACAATAGAATATTCTAGTCAACTCTCAATTCTTTCAATAATAACTTTAACAAGTCATCACCCATTCCCCCACTAAAATCTTCAGATGGTAACATTACAAATGACCTGCATGGTAAAGCAAATAATCTTGCCAGTACATTTGCAACAAACTCTACATTAGAGGAAGTCAGCCAGAATGTTCCAGTACTAGAACTTGACTCTCCCAAAACTGCTCCACTTAAAATACAGACCATCAACCAATAAAGCTCCAGGCCCAGATGGAATTCCTCCAATTATTTTGGAAAAGTGCCCCCCAGAACTTGTTTCTGTTCTAGCTAAATTATTGAGACTATGCATACATTCTTCTTCATTCCCCAATTCTTGGAAAGAAGCCAGTATCCACCACATAGTTAAACATCTTGAATCCAACAACTTAATTAGTGATGGACAGTATGGATTTTGCCACAAAAGATCCACCATTGATATACTCAAGCTCCTGACTCACACAATCCATCAGTCAATTGACCAACATGGAGGAACTCATGCAGTAGCCCTTGATATTTCTAAAGCTTTCGACAGAGTATGGCACCATTTCCTTTTATCCAAATCTCTTGCTATATTTTGTTCCTTCGATTTCCTCGTGTCTCAGCGACAGAAAGACAACAGTAAAAGTAGATGAAGTGTATTCCATTTCCACTCAGTTAATGCTGGTTTGTCACAAGCATCAGTTTTGACTCCAACCCTATTCCTAATTCATATTAACCCATCACATCCCGGCCTATTTTCCCGCCACTGCCCCCCCCCCCCCCCACCCCGACCAATTTTGGAAAGTTTTTTTTGGGCTCAAACCTCCGCTTTTGGTGAGAAACATTGAAAATTCATAGAGAAATTGCCCTCCTGAGTTTATAAATGTTGCTACAGGTGAGGGTACTCTTAGCTTTTCATGCTCAATGAGGGTACCTGGCTTCAAAGAAAACAAACTATGGGAGGGGTAACTAATTCAAGCCACTTTAAATTACGTATTTATTTATTTATTTGGTACGAATTTATATGTAGTACAAGAGTATATTGGTAATATAGGTGATATAAGAATTGTTCACTCACCAAACGCATCAACATATGGCACCTTCCTTTACGACATTACCACCTCATCACTTCTGTTTGTTTCTTCCTCTAGCTTGTTTCTTCCTTTGTTCTCCACCTCAGGAATCACTTTCACTGTGAATTTCGTCATTGGAGAGACCGTGGCGTGACATGTCTTTACTAACCAGGTCACTGCTAACAGGTGAATTGCCGAGAAAATGGCATGTGGGGTGGGGGAAGGGGGGTCATTTGGGGCCAGGCAGTATCAGTAGAGGAAGATCTCCCACATATGCCTACCAAAAATCACCTGTGAAACTTGAAAAATGTGCAAATGACAGACCTTGTAATTGCACAACGTATGGGTACGTCATCGGGTGTCACCACGACAAAACGTTGCAACATACCCATACGTCATTGGGACGCCTCGGGTTAATGACCTCTTATCTGTCACTCATAATCCCATGCATTCATATGCAGATGAAGCAACACTTCACAGTTCATTCACACTTAAACACCCATTCACAAAGTTTAAATCTCTAACTCACAACTCAGTACAGCCATCTCCTTAAATCAAGACTTATCTAGGATCACTGAATGGGGACAAAATAACCTTGTCTCATTTAATGCTAGTAAAATCAAGTACAGTATATACAGTTTACTAATAGACAGTTATTTACCTTCAGTGCTACTAATATTCCTGTCTCCAAAAGTTTTGAAATTCTCGGTGTTTCACTTAACAGCGCCCCCAGCTGGACCTCTCATGTCAGATCACTCGCTAAAACTGCCTCAGAGAAACTTGGATTACTGTACAGAGTTCGTAGCTTCTTCACTGACAAGCAGTTAGCTGCAGTTTATGAGTCATGTGCGCTCTCAGCTGGAATATTGCTCACCCTTGTGGAATGGATGTGGAGAGGTTGCACTAAAACAACTAGACAAAATTCTGAACAAAGCTGTTAAACTTATCAATAACCCTGCTATTACAAATAAACTACCTCCCCTACAGTTAAGAAGGAATGTTGCCTCCCTTGCATTATTTTACAGATACTTTTATGGCAAATGCTCAGACGAAGTTGCATCCATTGTGCCACCTTTCCATGCCTTGCCCTGTGCTACATGGGCATCTGGTTGCACTCATGACTGGAATGACACACTGCCATATTGCAGAACTTATGCCTATCAGAAGTCTTTTATTCCCCGAACTGCATCTCTTTGAAACTCGCTTCCCCAGAGTTGTTTCCCCCAGAACTGCATCTCTTTGAAACTCGCTTCCCCAGAGTTGTTTCCCCCCAAACTGCATCTCTTTGAAACTCACTTCCCCAGAGTTGTTTCCCCAAAAAACTTAACCTACAGCTGTTCAAGGCCAACTGTTGCAGATTTCTTATGAATGAAGGACACCAGTAATAAGGTGTATGGATTTCTGTATTTTTTTATTAATTTTGTTTTTCCTTCCTGTTCTGTTATTTAAAAAAAAGAAAAAAATCAGTACCATACCAGGTTTTATTAAGAAAAACCTGAGTATATTTCGAAATCCTCAGTTTATCCTTCATCTCTTTTTTTTTTTTTTTTTTTTTTTTTGTGCATGTCCTGGATAATGACAAATAAGTATTCAGCTTATATGATAAATTCCAAAGGTGAAGGGGTTACAAACAGTAACCTGTTGATCCCAGAGATGTCTTATTATTATACTATCATCCCATCCCTTACAAGCATTTCCATGGAGTGGTTCACATACAGCACAGTTTCGTTTCGTTTCATTTCGTTTCGTTTCGTTTTTGAAGGCTCCAACATGCTTGCATGTGTCAGCCTTGGTCACTTAATGGCGGCTTTCCACGCTGCTCGATCTCTGGCAGCCTCCCTGTTCAGTCCCTTAACCCTTAAGTCGCACTTAATGACCTCGTCCCATGTCTTTCTCGGTCTACCCCTCCCAACCCCTCCCCCAATATTAACACTTCTCACCCCCTGTACCCAATTATCATCCCCCATCCTCTCCACATGTCCAAACCACCTCAGCCTACTTCTCCTCATCACAACACCAATACACTCCAGTCCCATCCTACCCCTCAACTCTTCCATCGTAAATCCAGCCCCCCCAGGCCTTGCACGCAGGGACGCACTGCACATCCACCTAATCATTGTCATTTCTGTACGTTTAAACCTGCGAATATCCTTTTCCTTTACTTTTTGGTCATGTCCAAAAAGTTTGAATAATGCTACAGTAGAATGTGCATAATGTGAAACACTGACCCCCAAATGGTCGGATATGGCACTTCTGGCCACTGCACACCCCTCATATCTGCAGTGTGCTGCACACGACTCTGCACACCTCCTCTTCCCTCCACTCAAACCCACATACTGTCACAGTTTATTTTCAGTAATATAAGTGTGTTTATGCATGTGCTCGTCAATGTGATGTTATGCATCCCTGTGAATGTTTAGTACTTTTAAGGCAAATTTGGGGAAGGTTATGGCAGGCTTAGAGGAGGGGGGGGGACATTGTGACAAAATTCCCACAGGCTAAATGAAAGTTTACATAATTTGCACACCAAGATGATTAGCTCTAAGAGGAATAATTCATTTTTGGCTAATGCCAGATTATTTGATTAAAGCTTAGGTGAAATGTCCCTAAGGAGTAGGGGTTAGGAAAACTTTTGTTGTGGAATAATAGATTTTTGATAAGTTATATTTTGCTTATTTGTGGCCAGTATTTGCCCTCAGTCTGAATGACCATTGTTAACACTGTACTCTACTCCTTTTCCAAACCTGTTTGTGTTCCATAATTTTTATGCAAAGAACACACTGATATTGTATTTTATTTTTTCTCTCTGTTTGTGTTCCAGTTTGATGTTAAATGGTGATGAAGCTCATGAGTGCAAAGAACACAGAGCAGCAAAACAAAGGTGCCAGTTATCTAAGGTATCATTAACATGCCTCTGTAAATTTTAAATTGTATTCAAATTTAAATCTTATTTAATTATATACTGTACAAATAAAATAATATATTAAGGTAGCCATTGAACTTCAGATGGAATGCTGTGAAACCAGTACAGTTTAGCATGAGTGAAACAGCTGATTTTGCTAGAGACGATAATTGCCAGTCAATCAGACAGGACTGTGCAAATACCTGTTTGCTTCCTTTTAAAGCTCCTGCTTTCAGCAACTGATGATGTGTGAATTGAGAAAGAAATCATGAAACATAAAGAGAAGTTTAGAACTTACTGTCTTTTCAAGTGAAGTAAAGCTATTTGGGAAGTGAGAGTGTTCTCTTTTTATGAGATGCTAAAATTCGTTCCAAAGTACAGTACCTGGTTTAAGCATGTACACTGTACATGGTTTTGGGTGATGGGAGTAGCTAGGGAAAAGTGGTGATGCCTTCAGAATCAGTTTTCCCTTACTGTTGTGAAAGAAAGCATGTTAAACTATGAGGTGCCTAATATGAAATTTTTTCTTGTACTCCAGTTGTTCTAGAATTATGGTGCAGGATTCATATTGCAGGTCATAGAAATGCTGAATTTTTACATTGTTCATGTACTTTTTACTTAGATAAAAGGGAAGTTTCTAGACTGAGTCTGTCATAAATCCTGCCAAAGCACAGTGTTTTGTTTATTCTATGTGGGGTGAGCATGTGTCTACATGGTCTGACGGTGGAATTTTGAGGGGGGGGGATGGCTGTAAATGGGGGCCGACTTCAGGGATTTTCCCGCACATGCTGTTTTTCTCTCCGGTGTATACTGAGGTATGTCAGAAGCCATCTTCCCATGCAAAACATGTTTAATGCATATCTGGTACACACAAATTGAGGGTTTATTGTAAACCACAAATATTCAGACTTTGACTGTCTGTTTATTGCCAGATGCCTGAATCCCACAAGGGGTGGCCTCAAACAAATTGCCACCATGTCGCCCTGTCACCCACCACTTCACTGCCCTCCTCCCATCTTGCACCCCCAGCTCTTATATGCCTCTCCACTCCATCCCTCCGTCTCATATTCAGTCTCCCCCTCCCTCTTCCCCTCTCTCCTCCTCACTCACATACACTCTCTTAGCTAATCTTTCACTCTTCATCCTCTCCAAATGGCCAAACCACCTCAATGTATTTCTCCTAACGCTTTCTATCACATCCATTTCCACACCACAACGCTCCTTCATTTCCTCATATATCACTCTGCCTCTCTACGTAACTCTGGATGCTTCTCTCAAATAACTCATTTCCACTAATCTCACTGTTGAATTGTGTCCTTCCAGCAGGGTCCAAGCTTCACTTTCATAAGTTAAGAGTTGGTATCACATTACAGTCATGCAGTGACTTTTTTACTTCCATCTTCGCTTCCCTATTTTTCATCACTGCTTTCAAAGAACCAGCAACCTTTCTTCCTTGTTGTACCCTTTCAGGCACTTCATCCTCAAAACTTTCATCCTTACTCATCACAATACCCAAGTATGGTACTTAAATACTCTCACATTTTCCACTTCCTCATCATCCAGCTTCACTGTACATTCAGTGACTTCATTTCTCTCAAAGACCATAACTTTACTCTTCCCTACATTTGCCTTTAAATTCCATTTCTTACACACTCTCTCGAACTCATTCACCAAGCCTTGCAGTTTCCTTTTGTCTTTGCTTAACAATACTGTATCAACTGCAAACAACAGAACAGGTGGTTTCCAAATGCTGCCCTCTCTCCTTAGGGCCACTCCAACAACCACTGCCCTACCTTATATTTCCTTTATAATCCTATCCTTACACAGACTGAACAACCATGGGGACATGACACATCCCTGTTTTAATTCAACTTTCAGATAGAAAAATTCACCCAGTTCACTATCCACTCGCACTACAGCCTTTGCACCCTCATACATAGTCTTCATGGCATTCAACAATTCCTGTTTACTCCATATATTCTTAATATTTTCAGCATTCCTTGTCTATCCATTCTGTCATATATGCTTTCTCCAAATTCATGAAGGCTGCATACAACTTTTTTCCCTTCTCTAGAGACGTTTCCACTAAAGACCTAAGGATGAATATCTGATCTACACAACCTCTTCCCATCCTAAAACCTCCCTGTTCTTCTCTAACTAATTTTTCTTTTATTTCCCCAACTCTGTCAATAAGTATCCTACGATATACTTTTCCTGTTACACTAAGACAAATGCCTGTCTGATTACCACACATTTCTTTTTTCCCTTTTCCTTTGTACAGGGGGAATAATATTATTGGTACCTGACTTCCAAACCTCCAGGACTCTACCTTCCTCCTAGGCCAATCTGCACATCTTCCATATCCATTCTACTATTACCTTTCCCCCATGCTTCAGCATTTCACCACAAAGTCCATCAATTCCTGGGGCTTTCCCCATTTTGACACTTCATTGTTTCAGCTACTTCCACTTTACTGATCTCTTCCTCCCTTCTCACCTCCCTCCTTCTCCCAGCCATTCCCCAGCCACTTATACTCACATTACTTTCATTCTTTATGTTTAACAGTTGTGTTCTGTCCATCTGCTGGATTCTTCTCCCTTTCTCCATTATCAGTCTACCATTTTTAACTTTCACTCCCCTACCAACTTCTTTATTACCCTGTCTAACTCTCTTTACCTCTTTTCAGAACATTTTCTTACATTCCCCCACTTTACACTCTAATTCCTTCCAAAGTCCTCATCCACTCACTTCTTACTTTTTACTAATCTTTCCACCTCTCTCTTCCTCTCTATATATAACTGTCTCTTCCATCTCTCAACTGCCTCCATGCCTTTGCTTCCCATCCACTCACTACTGTATATGCTTTCTTCTTTTGTGCCATAGTTCGTCTAACTTCTTCATTTCACCATGCTGTTCCTTGCATCCCCTTTCGTCTTCTCTCCACCTCATGTACCTCCTCACATGCTGCACAGATGTCTACTGTGAATATCTTGTGCACACCTTCCACCTCCCCCATTTGCTCTAACTCATATTTACTCAGTCGCTCCTGCACTTCTCTCTTACTGGTATATTCTGCCTTTTTTTTTTTTTTGTCCGTCCTCTTGTGACCTTTCTACCCTCTTTTCTACTTCCTCCTGTCCTTCCCTCCTATTCATCCATTGGACTTGAACCTTGACTTTCACCACCACTAGGTGGTGGTCAGATAGTCCACTCCCCCAACCTCTGTATGCTCTTGCATCCATTACACACCTTTTCATTCTGTTGTCCACACACACATTTCCTTCCGTTCATTCAGTTCACCACCCAACCTTCTCGTCACTCGCCACATATACCTGTGGATCATTTTGTGCCTGAAGAGGGTATTGACTATCAACTAACCCCTCCCTGCACAAATGTCCACTAGAGCACTGCCAATCTCATCCTTTTCTGCAGGCACATCCCACTCACCAACTACTCCATCCACTTTCACATTCCTCACTTTCCCATTCATATCTCCGATCAAAAACACTCTCATTCCCCTCAAACTTTTCCACGCATGCTTCCACATTTGCCCAGAACTCTTCTTTCGCCCACGTTTGTATTTCTACGTTCAATCTTACCCACACAATCCTTGACCCAACTGATCCATTCATTCATTCATCATCCAATCCTACATTGCCTTATGAGAAGTGTAGAAGCCCAGTGCTAGGCAAGTTGGTCCTGACATTTAAGATGAGAGTGACCAGCCTCACTCATCCCTGAGTGGCATTACATGAGCAATAAACCCCAACCACCCATTAGATATAAACCTTCACCAGCTCAATCCGACTGGGGTGCTGTAATTACTCACTAAAGCACCAGGTGCCAAAATTTAGTTATATGGTTACCACCCAGCATAGTAATTATTTCCTGGTGTACAGGAAACCATTTGGCTTGTCACTTAGTTAGGGTTACCCACAGGCAGAAGGAAGAGGAAAGAAAGACAAAAGATGGAGTGTAAATTCACCCATAGGCAGAAGGACGAGGAAAGAATGATGGAAAGAAAGACAGAAGAGGATGGAAGGAAAGAAGGATGAAGGAGAGGAAAGGGCAGACACCCGAGAGCAGCACTACATACTCTCTTATATTCCACTTCCATCTCTTGCACACAATACATACACCCTCTTTTGCCCTCTCATTCTCATCCATTCCTTCACATACAGTACTCCCTCGATTATCTGACATAATAGAGCCAAAGGCATGTCCGGGTAGTGGCAATATCCAGATAATGAACAATATCCCCCT